>CAUYRH010044574.1:0-78463 GCA_963574655.1 Perodicticus potto
ACCAGGAGCTTTGGTGTTTTCTGTATTCTTTTCTGTAAATCAATTCTGCCTTATCACGGACGGGTGGGAGGGGGGAAATAATGTAATGAAGAATAATAAAATATATGTATTTAAAAAAAAAAAAAAAAAAAAAAAAAAAAAAAGAATATGAACAATAGCACTAACAATGATAACAGTGACTAATGGAACAATAATGGTAGTCACATGTACTGGGTGGGTGATCCATTCCAGGCAGTGTTCTAAGTGTTTTGAATGTATTATCTCATTCGATCCTGGCAACAACCTTACAAGTTAGGTACTATTAGAAACCGCACTTACATATGAAGAAACGGAGGCAGGGGAATATTTCTGAAGGTCACAGGGCTGCAGTAGGAAAGGAGGGTCAAGCCTGGTGGTTGGCACACTGGCCACAGACACCAAGGCTGGCGGGTTCCACCCGGTCCAGCTAAACAACAAAAAAATAGCCGAGCATTGGGGTGGGCGCCTGTAGTCCCAGCTACTTGAGAGGCTGAGGCAAGAGAATCACTTAAGCCCAAGAGTTTGAGGTTGCTGTGAGCTGTGATGCCACAGCACTCTACCAAGGGTGACATAGTGAGACTCTGTCTCAAAACAAAACAAAAAAAGAATACCAATGGCCGGGAAGGCTTGTTTTTCACAAGTCTTCTGTTTCTCTCACCAGGCCCAGGACTCCCTGCCCCTCACCATGTCTGACTTCTAAAAAACTTTTAGTAGAGAACCAGTAAGATCTGATTGTGTAAAACTCAACTTTATTGGCTCGGCGCCTGTGGCTTAAGTGTCTAAGGAGCCAGCCGCGTACACCAGAGCTGGGGGGGTTCGAATCCAGCCCAGGCCCGCCAAACAACAATGACAACTACAACCAAAAAATGGCTGGATGTTGTGGTGGGTGTCTGTAGTCCCAGCTACTTGGGAGGTTGAGGCAAGATAATTGCTTAAGCCAAGGAGTTGGAGGTTGCTGTGAGCTGATGCCACAGCACTTTACCCAGGGGGACAGCTTGAGACTCTGTCTAAAAAAAAAAAAACAACCCCACAACATTATTATGGCCCCTATCAGTCTCTTCTCAAAATCTGTATGGTGAAACCAGCTCTGCCAGCTCCAGAGGGCCTTCCCTAACTGGGGTCCATATGAGACAACAGGAAAATCTGTCTATTGATGTTAGAAAGAGTCAATGAGAGCAGCGCCTGTGGCTTAGTGAGTAGGGCGCCGGCCTCATATACCGAAGGTGGCAGGGGCCAACTGCATCAAAAAAATAGCCGGGCGTTGTGGCCGGTGCCTGTAGTCTCAGCTACTCGGGAGGCTGAGGCAAGAGAATCACCTAAGCCCAGGAGCTGGAGGTTGCTATGAGCTGTGTGACACCACAGCACTCTACCAAGGGCGACATAGTGAGACTGTCTCAAAAAAAAAAAAAAAAAAAAAAAACCAGAAAGAAGAGAAAAGAAAGAATTACAGGCTTAAACCAGGACACTGGTTTGTCCTGAAAAGGTGGAACATTTCAAAGGGTGGGTGGGGCAGATGAGGAGTCAGCAAGAAAGAATGCGCGTTAAGATAAAGGGTTAATCCCTACACTAAAGTGGTTTGTTCTGCTGTGGAGGACCTGCAGGTAGGTAGCCTTAAATAGCCTCAGGCCTGTTAATGAGTCACAAAGAACAATCCTAAGAAAGGAGGGGGGGCGGCACCTGTGGTTCAGTGGTTAGGGCGCCGGCCCCATATACCGAGGCTGGCAGGATCCAACAGGCCCAGCCAAACTGCAACAAAAAAATAGCCAGGCGTTGTGGTGGGCACCTGTACTCCCAGCTACTGGGGAGGCTGAGGCAGGAGAATCGCCTATGCCCAGGATTTGGAGGTTGCTATGAGCTGTGATGCTAGGGCACTCTACCAAGGGTGATAGAGTGAGACTCTGTCTCTAAGAAAAAGAAAAGAAAGGGAGGGGTGCATGACCAGGCATATCTGATCTTTCCCAGGATGGTTAGCAACTCAATTTTAGAGGATCCGCTTGGCTAGAGGGAGTGCACTCAGTCAGCCATTCAGCTGCTCACAGGGAGCCTTAAGGTTTTGTTTTAGTTCACAGGGGAAACCATCAGGCTTCTTTTTTTTTTTTTTTTTTTTGAGACAGAGTGTCATTATGCTGTCCTCGATAGAGATAGAGTGCCCTGGCGTCACAGCTCATAGCAACCTCCAACTCTTTTTTTTTTTTTTTTTTTTTTTTTTTTGCAGTTTCTGGCGGTATTAACCAGCCACCTCCGGCATATGGAGCCGGCGCCCTCCTCCTTTGAGCCACAGGCGCCACCCAACCTCCAACTCTTGGACTCAAGTGATTCTCTTGCCTCAGCCTCCCAAGTAGCTGGGACTACACAGCCACAAGGCCCGGCTATTTTTAGAGATGAAGTCTCACTCTAGTTCAGGCTGGTCTTGAACTCGTGAGCTCAGGTAATCCATCCACCTTGGCCTTCCAAGTGCTAGGATTACAGACGTGAGTCACCTCTCCGGGCCTCCATCAGGATTTTAAGTGTTCCAGAAAGGCCCGATCTGGGCTTAACCTAGGGGTCAGATCCATTTGAAGAAACCTGGGAAACAGTGGTCTCAGGTGCAAAGGTGTTGAAGGCAGCGGCACCCAGAGATGAGACCAGAGCAGAGATGTTCGGGCCAGTTCTATTGAAAGGGACAGCCGTCGCCTGGGCAGTGCAAAGGCGGTGTCTTCATCCGAGGGCAAAGGAGGAGACTCCTTTTCTATGGGGCCCAAGGAGGTGGGCAAATTCTTTTGGCAAGTGAATATCTTCCAGGGTGGGACTAACTAGGTCCTTCGTGTCCTTTGTCCTGGACTAGCGGGAAGAGCTCATGTGGGGCCACAGTCGCCCCCCAACACAGGGGAAACATTTCTTTCTCTTACTCCTGAATCATCACCCCAAGTCTTCAGGGGTGAAGATGATGTTGGCTGTTTTAGCCACCATTGTTGATCACAAATATGCCTGGGTGAAGCAAGACTTTGCTTCTGGATGGGTGGCTAGCTCAAGAAACTTGAGAGGGAGCCAGTTGTGGTGGCTCAGGCCTATAATCCTAGCACTCTGTGAGGCCAAGGCAGGAGAATCCCTTGAGTTTAGGAGTTAGAGACCAGCTGAGCAAGAATGAACCCCATCCCCCTACCCCTGCTAAAAGAAAATAAGTAAGTAACTGTCCACAGCCTGTAGCCCAAGCTATTCCGGAGGCTGAGGCAGAATTGCTTGAGCTCAGGAGTTTGAGGTTGCTGTGAGCTAGCCTGATGCCATGGTACTCTAGCCTGGGTAACAGAGTGAGACTTTGTCTCAAAAAAATAAATAAATAAACTTCAGAGAGTCTGAGTCATTGGCGTAAGGCCACAGGGAAAGCTGGTTTGGGTTTGGGGAGTACTTGGACTTGAGATTGCCTGGTTGGCAGGTGGCAGAATTGGGGTTTAAGGTAACCTCTAGGATGGTTACTAGGCTTGAGGTGTGAGTTGGAGAGGAAGCTGACGGGGTTGACTAGATGCTAAATAGTGCAGAGCCTGATGTTCTGTCTCACTCCTTCCCATTAATGTCAAAACTAACTCCAGAATTCGGGGAAGGCTGAGTATGGGTAAAGCCTGAAAGGCAGCCTGAGCAGCCAGGCTGAAGCAGGACAGCACACCCGGTCTGCAGGGCTCACACTCTGTCCCACACCCCTACCCCATGATTACCTAGTTAAGGTTTCGCCGTGATTGGGAGGGCATCTGTCTCAGGAGACGGGAGGAAATAGTCACACGTAGACAGCAGGTGTTCTGATGAGGGCAGAGTAAAGGTTACTTTGACAAGATGGAGTTTGCTTTGATCATTCTCATAGATATTTTGTTAAAGTGAAAATTACTTTTATGTTATTTAAACATTTTGCATTATTACAGCAAAGGCCACAGCATAACTCACAATTTAGTTTTTTCCTTTCCTGCTTCTTAGTCCTAAGACAACATATCAAGTTTCAATATATACAGTCTTTTAATTTCAAAATAAGGACAGAAAGAAATTAGAAATATTTACCCCCCAAATACATTTCGTTTACATATTTTGGGATGGCTGCCACAGAAATAAATCGCAAAATCTTTTTAGGAATACTAGTCTCTTACAGACTATATGCCAAAAGGGGTGTGATTGGAAATCTGTCTCTGAAGCTAAGACTGATAGGGAAGAAACGTCAAAGACCTGAGGCCTCAACAAAGGTCGCTCAGCTCACTGGCCCAGGCATCCCCAGGTGATCGGGTAGTGCTGGGCTTCCCGTGCAGGGGAGGAGGTCTGCACAGCCTGCTGTCACTTCTTTCTGAGATATCACCCAGGTCCTGCATCCCAGTAACAAACCCACCCAGACCTGGAACTGACTCAGCTGGTCCTGGCCCTGCCACCCAGGATGGCCCTCAGGCGATAACCCTGGATCCCAGCAGCCTCCTGAGCTACAACACACCACGCTCTGAATTGCTTAAAGAAAAGGCGTCTTGCCCTACTTTGGGAAACCTACATAGGTTCCAGCCAGTAACCAGGTTCTCTTAGGACATGGACGGGAGGACGCAACCAACAACTCGAGGGAAAGGGGACTGGCCCCTGGGATGTCCTGCTCGCCACCTACAGCAGTCAAGTTGTCTGGACTGCATCATCCCCACATCAAGCCTTATCCCCGAGAAAACCAGCGAAGCCCAATCGGAGCAGCGGACTACAGAAACCACGGTCTACAAATAGGAAGCAGATGACCTTTACCGATCTTTGACCTTTACACGTCTTTGACTTCTACACGTCTTTGGTCTTTGCTCGCTCCTGTTTTCAGTGCCCTTGTTTGTTGTGCTACCAGCGTGACTTTAAACCTATCCATCCCCTGAACAAGTTCAAGTTCAATCCTCAGACAAATGCAGTAAATCATAGTAATTATTTCCATCTAAAAACAATTTCAGAGATATGAAATGTAATAATGGGAGTGGAGAAATGAAGCCAGAAAAGTGGCCTGCAGGATGGATTCTGAAAAGCTGAGCTGAAGCAGGACAGCCGACCGGGTCTGCTCAGCTCACGTTCTTCCCCACTCCAACCCCCCATGATGGTCTAGTTAAAGTTTCACCATGATTGTGAGGGTGCCCGTTTCAGGACACTCTGAGGACATAGTCACATGTAGACAATAGATGTTGTGATATTGCTAAAAGTTACTTTGATAATATGTTTTCTTTGGTGATTCTTTTAGATATTTTGTTAAAGTGAAAGTTATGTTATTTAAACATTTTGCATTATGACAGCAAAGGCTACTTTGATGTTGTTTTCTGTCAGATAAAGTTAAAATCTTCTAGGTTTCCTGGTATTCCCATTATACAAATCATTAGAATTGTCACTGAGGTAGAACAGTCTTTGAGAAACTAGTCTCGCTGTTGTCCAGACCACTGGCCTTCTGACAGAAACGTTAGGTGGACCTATCCCTGTCTCTGCATCTGGGTGACAGTGACAGGTGGCCGGACCCTCTTTGTCTAATAACATGGGAAGGAGGGAGTAAGAGGTTAAGGGGCTGCAGGTTTCAAGGTCAGAGGGCCCCTGGACAGTGCAGGCCTTGGTTATACCACATGCCCACTTAGTCACTCTGGAAAGCCAGTCTTTCCCCACGTGCCCTGTGGGCATAGCTTGAGGACGAATCCCTTCTCCTAAGAATGGAGCAGATATGCCGTCTGGCTGGTCACGGTCTGGCCTGTTTCTGGCGTCTGACTCCACGTCTATGCCACGGGCACCCTGTGCTCCCTTCCCTCCTGCAGGCAGTCCACAGGGTCTTTCAAAGTGACCTCCAAAATCTGTCTGTCTCTTCATTGTTTTTTTCTGATCATAAAAATAATGTTTGTTAATCAACAGGAATTTACAAGCTGTAGAAAAGCATGATGGACTTGGGGTAGAGAGGCACCGTAAAGCTCCCTGTCCTCCTGAAGCATCACGCAAGCACAGCAAGGCTGAGGCCAGCTGTTTCCAGAGACTTGACAGTGACAGATCAGTGCGAGTCTGACTCAGCAGGCCCAGGAGAGTGGGGGCCGCAGACCCTCTCCACCCGACATGCAGAAGTAAGGGCGGCTTACCAACTCGCCCTGTGGAAACCCCCCATGCTCAGAACGGCAGCAGCGGGACACCTGGAGTTAGGGATGAGAGTGGGTTAAGGAGCAGCTGCCCCTGGATGTCTGTTTCCTCCCCTCCCCAGAGGGAGGAGCCTACCTGGTTAGTCTCTGGAGTGGGGAGCAGAAGCTTTCTGGACTGGGGGACAACTGGGAGGATTAAGTGAAAGTTTATGTGCTCAGTTTGGAGATTGCACTGCCTTTCCTCTTACTCTGCTTCCCAGGGGTCTGGAAACCAAGCTTAGGGCCTCTGGGATGATCAGAATCAGCTGCGGGAGCCTCTGCAGGGGGATGGGCTCGTGCTCTCTGCCTCTCCAGACATACAGACCACTAAATTCACTAGTTTAAAGTGTATTTTTTGTACGTTAAGGGATTTTTAGTATATTCACAAAGTTGTACAGCCATTACTATCAGCACTATATAATTCCAGAACATTCTCATCACCCTAAAACGAAACCCCATATCCATAAACAGACAGTTCCCATTCACTTCTGCCTGCGCCAGACCCCGGCAACTTCTATTCCACTTCCTCTCACTATGGAATTGCCTGTTCTGGACATTTGCTAGAAATAGATCGTCCGGTATGTTGCCTTTGCGCCTGCGTCTTCACTGAACGCAGCTATCATGGTGTAGATGTATCAATACCCCATTCCCTTGTGTGGCTGAAGAATATTCTGTTCTGTGGACAGATCACATTTCGTTTATCCGTTCATCAGCTGTTAGCCAATTGGGTTGTTTTGACTTTTTGGCTATTCTCTGTTTTATGCGCTTGGATTTTATGTAAGATTTCCTTTAGACAGAGACCTGTAGCCAAATTAAAGTCTGAACACCACTGGCTTAGGGGAGCCCTTTCATTTCAGGATTTAGAGATGTCAGCTGGTGATTGTCTGAATCTCTTTTCATGAGGAAGCAATGTAAATGCAACCCTTTCTGGAACAGCATCTGACTCCTTCAGAAACCCTGGAAACAGCGGGAAGTGGGGAGAGTCCCACGAGGCCGGCGTGCACCCTGTGCTGCTGGGAGTCACAGCACAGGCAGGGCAGGGTGCAGTAGTGGGGCCAGGTTATTTTGTTTTTTATTTATTCTTTAGAGACAGAGTCTCACTCTGTTGCTCTGGGTAGAGTGCTGTGATGTCATAGCTTATAGCAACCTCAAACTCTTGGGCTCAAGTGATCCTCTTGCCTCAACCCCCTGAGTAGCTGGGACTACAGCGCCCACCACAATGCCTGGCTAGTTTTTCTATTTTTGGTAGAGATGGGGCCTCGCTTTTGCTCGGGCTGGTCTCCAACTCCTGATCTCCAGCCATCTAGCAGTCTCAGCCTCCCAGAATGCTAAGATGATAGGCGCGAGCCACCACGCCCAGCCTGTTATCTTGTTTTTTGGTGTTTGTTCCCCTCTTAAGGAAAAGACAGGAACTACATTTTGGGCCCAGAAAGCCGGGTCTGCCCAGAGTGTGGCTTACTGTCCTCCTGGTCCTGGGCAGGTCAGCTGGGCAGGGCAGACTCATAGTGCAGAGGAAGGGCTGGCTGTGTGCTGGCACCACCTTGCTGCCTTCTCGTCCTGGTGGAGAAGCATCACTTCCTGGAGAATGCCAAGCTCCTCTTCCTGCCTGGCCTCACCTTTGTCATCTTAGATGCTACCTGGTTGCCCGGTTTTCATTTTGAGCTGCTTGCTCTGTGTATAAACCCTGAAGAAAAGACCACAGGCGCTGCCTGAGAATGTTGGAGCAGTCCCCACCCCACCCAGCTCACAGCCATAAAAACAGGACAGAAAGTGGTAAAGCTACTAAAGCCTGGTTATTACCCAAGTTGTGTTGTACTTTTGATTAGAAAACCCAATTATGTTTATAGTGTCATAATCTCACTTGCCTTTGTGCTTTGAGGAAACTGCAAGAGAATAGGTCTCCTGGACGGTGCTGCCCTCGCTAACCAGCCCTCACGTCTCCTGAAGCACTCTTTGCACTCAAGCTAATGAAGGAGCTGCTTCTGCTCCCACCCAGGCTCTGGGGCTCATTGTTCAGAACAAACAGTCCTGCCCCAGTTCTCGTCCACTTCTTGCGGTAGTGAACAAGAAAACACGGCATCTTAGTGTGATAGAACTGATTTATCCCCCCAAGGATCTGTCTTCTGTTCTTTTTGGTTTTGCTCACTCCTTCAATTACTTATTCTTTCATCAAACTGCTATTAAGTGCCATCTTAATCTATATTAGGTATATTATTAGGCACTGGGGATGCAAAGTTTAAAAAGGCAGGGTCGGGCCAGGCGCGGTGGCTCAAACACCTGTAATCTCAGAACCCTGGGAGGCTGATGCAGTTAGATCGCTTGAGCTCAGGAGTTCGAGACCAGCCCGAGAGAGTGAGACACTGTCTCTAAAAATAGAAACACTAGCCAGGTATTGTGGTGTGCACCTGTAGTCACAGCTACTTGGGAGGCTGAGGAAGGAGGATGGCTTGAGCCCAATTATTTGAGGTTGCTGTGAGCTATGAAGCCATGGAACTCTACCCAGGGTGACAGAGTGAGACTCTGTCTCAAAAAAAAAAAAAAAAGGTAAAAATGTAGGATCTGTGCATTTCTGCTGCCCCCAGGCTAGTGGGGGCAGCAAAACAGTAAAGACAAGTGGAAGCCAGTGTGACTGGGGCCACGAGAGAGGTGAGAACAGAGTGTTAGAGGGGCCTGTTCTGGAAGGATCTAACCCGGCCTGGAGTGAGGAATGGAGATTCCAGGCAGGCTTCTCGGTGGAAGTGATGTCTGAGCTGAATGTTGAATCAGGTTGTGCAGGAAGGAGAAAACGATGCAAACAGGGTGGTGTGTGGCCCAAGCAGAGCTGCGCGTCTGGATTCACTCGCTTGTTCAGAGGGACCGGACAGAGGGCACTTGGGTTTGCTCCAACTCCCAGGTGCATGTGTGTGTGTGCCGGGAGGAGGAGGACAGAGGCGAGAAGGGAGACTGGACAGGTGGGGAAGGTCACATCCAGGAGGTCTCCCTGCTGGACGCGGTGTGGAAACTCCCTGCCAGCTGCTGAAGGCTTAGTTTCCAGCAGAGCAGTGTCACCCTCTGATTTGTTTTTCACAAAAACAAAGCAAACGAAACAGGTCTCCTTAGGGACCCGTCTCTGTGAGGCTCGGCTATAATGGGGGAAAGGGCCATGATAAGGGAAGACAGCCGTCCCTTGGCCTCACGTGTCGTGTTCCAGAAAGCGCGGCACAGATGAGTGAGGGCAGGATATGAGGGAGCCAGGAGGACTCTCTGGGAACAGGGACACGTGGCTTCGCGGTTCTGCCTTAACCAAGTCCGTGGTTAACACTTCTTAACTTCTCATCTCTGGGGATGACTTCTCCCACCTGAAAGCGAGGAGATTGAGCTCGATTATTCCTTAGATTTCTTTCAGCCCTGAAATCAGTAACAAGACTTCAGGATCTGGCTTGTGAATCTTACGAATCTGTTTGCATTCTGTATCTGCCACCTGGCTGCATGACCTTGTAAGTTCCTCAAACACGTAAGTTTAAAACTTCTCTCAAGGTTGTTGTGGAAATTGAATGCCATACTGTCTGTGAAATGTTTAGCTCTTTATCTCTGTATAAATGGATGGAGGCTACTATTATAAAATACCTTCAGAAATGAAGCTGGCGACCCTGGAGAGACCATGAAACAAAGAAACACCCTTACATCACACAGTGTCAATGAACTGGAGGAGTGAATGTAGTACAGTGTTTACAAATGCAGCCACTTGTGCAATCTTTCCTGAGTCTCAGGTCAACCACCATCACAAGGCTGCGGAGGTTGCGCTGATACACTGTGACCGATCGCCCTCTAGTGGCCACAGACGTTAACCTTTTCATTAAGATTATTGAAAGAGGACAGGACTGTGTGGGCATCTGAGCAAACATTGAGGATATGGGTTCGTTAATCTCATGCAAAGCTAATAAAGCGAATGTTAGATAAAAGTGGTATAGTTCCATCAATTATATCACTTCTAATAATAATTCCTTAGTCAACTTTTCCATAAAAGTCACAATCTGGACAGTTACAAGAAAGTTCTTGCAGTTCTAAGAGAAAATAACATTTTAAATTAAAACATAAATTATATGGAACATTTGAATTGCACATAAAATATTCAGAGTAGTTCTGTATGCCATAGAATTGAAAATAATTCGGAATAACTCAAAAGGATGGCACAGCAATGCCTGGGTTGTGTTGTAGAACTCGAGTTTTTCTAGAAGTGACCTGGCTACAAACTTGGCTCTGTGACTTCGGGCAAGTGCCTTCGTTTCTGTGGACCTGTTTCTTTTTAAAATATAGAACTGTAACCCTGAACAACTCCAAGGTCATTTCTAGCTCTAACAGTCATTAAGGGAGATAAGTTACCTGTTTGCTTTTTTTTTTTTTCATTAGTGCTCTGACTTCAATGAAATTTTATATCAACCTTTCTTCATCAACTTGAGGTTTCCAGCACAGTAAATGCCACTTAGCAGTGAGTTTGTACATTTTATAAACTTCGCCCAAGCCGTCTGTAGCAGAGGCAGCTGGTCGCTAACAAACATTTCTGCTTCCCTCCATAATGTAGAATTTTGTGGACAAGCAGCTGTCCAATCGTGACTCCATGTAGCAGCCCCCATATAACCTGTTCTTACCAAAGGTATGTGAGTAAACATGATGCATTTTCAAGCCAAAGTATTTCTAAAATAGCTAAGTACCAAGTCCATGAGCCTCCATTCTTTCCCTTTCTTTTGTCCTCAAAGGGATGGCACTTAGGAGAAAGGAACTGGAGTATCCGAATTACCTACTGAAAACAAGCCATCCTATCAGTAAGGGCTGCCCCGGAAAGGATGGGGTGGTTAAGTTACAGCTAATCTGAGGCATTGCAAGAGCACCTGGCAAGCTCCGTAGAGCATGAGACTTTCATCTGAGGCATTGGTAAAAGCAAACCGAGCTCTCAATGAGGGGGTGAGGAGGGAGGGAGATCAAGCAACCAAAGTAGAGGAAAAATTAGTCCAGTCATTGTTTTTGTTACGTTCAGAACAAAAACAGTTTTGTTCTGACAAAGGTCTTGTCGAAAAGATTTTGTTTTGTTTTGTTACACAAAGGGAGTCTGATGTAGACAATCTCCTTTCTATACCCTATCAAGGGATGCAGAAAGCACATTTACTGCCAAATCAGAACAAGTATGTTGGAACAAAGGAAAGTTCAATAATCACTGACCGATGAAATAACAGAAAAGTTATGTGCTATGTGCAATTTTCCAATTTTTCCACATTGTGGGGTGACCTTGTTAATGGGGATGGGAGGGGAATCATTGGGTATATCCAGGGACAAGTATTAGGAAAAATATTCTTTTTTTGGTTTTTTATTTTGTTGCTTATTTTTTCTTTCCTTTTTTTTTTGTTGAGACACAGTGCCACCCTATGCCCCTGAGCAGAGTGCAGTGGGCGTGGTAAACCCAGTGCAACCTCCGACTCGGGCTGTGGGCATCCCGCTGCCTCAGCCTCTGGAAGCTGCTGGGATTACAGGTGCTGGCGGTGGTGGCGCCTGGCTGGGTTTTTCCATTTTTTCATAAGTCGGGGTCTCACTCTCGCTCAGGCGAGTCTCGAACTCCTGAGCTCAAGCAATTGTCCCTCCTCAGCCTCCCACAGTGCTGGGATTACAGGCGTGAGCCACAGTGCCCGGCCAAAACAAGTATTCTATTTAGCTATAATACTGCTCTTAAATTTTAAACTAGCATTCTATGGCAAGATAATTGAGAATTGGTGAAAAACACCTGCAAAAGAATGAACCATTACAGTACGAATAGGACTGTAGGATAAGGCTGGCCTCTCGAGCTATGGGCTGACTATAGTGCTGGCCACAATGAGAACATTAAGCAAACTGGCAAGAATCGTGACAGCTCTTTAGAGGAATGTACTTCCAATAAAGTAAATTCCTCATGGATGTCACTGCCTTCCCACCTAAATTATCATTCAGGCACTGGAGTTCAAATTGGTTCCATAAACAAAGAGGAACATGTCTACACTAATCTTACAGGAATTAAACATTTCTCTGCAGATCTTAACAAAATTTAAAGGATACATAGCTCTTGATCTAGCAACTAAGTTTCTAAGAATCTATTCTGATAGATCCGAGAAGTACTAAAAGTGTATAAAAAATAAAAAGAATTATTATTATTTTTTTGAGACAGAGCCTCAAGTTGTCGCCCTGGGTAGAGTGCTGTGGCAAGCTCACGGCAACCTCCAACTCCTGGGCTCAAGCGAGTCTCCTGCCCGGGCCTCCTGAGTAGCTGGGACTACAGGTGCCCGCCACAACACCCGGCTACTTTTTGGTTGCAGCCGTCATTGTTGTTTGGCAGGTCCAGGCTGGATTCGAAACCGCCAGCTCAGCTGGCGCCTTAGCCGCTTGAGCCACAGGTGCTGAGCCAAAAAAAGAATTATTTTTAAGAGAAAATAACCTAAAGCTCAACTGAAAACTGATCAAGTCAATCAAGGCAAATCTGTACTGCAGAATGTTGCTTACCTGCTGCAGAAATGAACAATCTTCCTGCACTAACATGGAAAGATGTCCTCAAAGACAGAAGAGTTGAAGATAAACAGTATGATTCGGCATTTTTAATTTTTAATTTATAAATTTTGTAGACAGGAAAGTTAAAAGATTAATGACCTAACACTGATTTAAGGTGAGATCTTCACTTACTTTATACCTTCTATAATAGCCTTAATTTAGTTGATTTCATGTGTGTTGCCTTCATAATTAACATCCTCATGAACTCTATCCTTGGACTCAAATATTTCTCATTCCCCACCTCCACACCTCTGCTACTAAGGTTACGTCTCCTCCAGGCGGCCTCTTCCGAGAAACTGATCCCACCACTCACATGCCAAATCATTTTCTCATTTGCCCATGACCTTTGAAGCCCTTCACAGGCACTTGTCATCAATCCCAGACTGTATCTTAGTGTCTCGGCCATTCCTGTCGGGCCTTGTCTTTCCCCACTTATTTGATAACTGCCTTCTTGTGGGAAGAAACCAAGATTTACTCATCTTTTTGTTCCCTAAAGTGCTCAACATAACAGATGCTCAACACACGTTTGCTAAATTAATGTGGCATTTTTATTTTTTGCAATTCAGTATGTATATTGCTAACAATTTAGAAAGAATCCAAATGGTCATTTTATTTTCAAATTTTTACAAGATAAAAATTCCAAAACTTAAAATCAGATATTTTATAATATACCTATAAGGGGAAAGTTCAACCATTTTTGAGGAAAATCTTTCATAATTCTAAAAACATAGATATTTACAATATTCTCTAATACAGATAACATACAACATGGCATCATACTTTAAGTGTACAAAAGCATTTAATTATATTTTATTACAGAACACTGCAAAATTCAAACTAATGAAAAACATCCACAAACACAGGTAACATTTGAGAAAAAACAACAGCAACAACTTTATCAATGACCATGCAATATACCTAGTAAACTTATACAGAACACATGATTTACACGTCAAATTTACAAATTCAAAGATGGATGACTGATCTATATAAATCATGCTAGAATCCAAATACTATTTTATAATTCATAGGTTTAAACAAGTGTTTTATGGTTATCTATGGAATAGGAATACAAACTATGAAAACATTTAACAGATTTCTTAATTCTTAAGAGTCTATAGTAGGACATCTTAAAGATAGCAAATCAGGCATTTTTTTTTCCCCTGAAATTAAAGTTCATATGAATATATTCATAAATACCAAAGGGGGAAAATAAAAACAACCCATATATTAATCACAGAATTTTCTTTCTTTTTTCTTTTTGCAGTTTCCTTTGGCCGGGGCTGGGTTTGAACCCACCACCTCTGGCATATGGGGCTGGCGCCCTACTCATTTGAGCCACAGGCGCCACCCTTAGAATTAATTTTCCTTTCTCAAACTTAGTTCAATATAGAACATTATCACAGCTTCTCTGAGATATTTGTATTTTCTTTTGATTTAGTGGGGGGAAAGCATAGTTATCTTCCCTTGCTCCCAGGAAGGATATAAAAGGTGGTTTAGAAGATGAATTAAAAAAACAAGCAAACAAACAAACAAAAAAAAAACACCCCAGAAAACCTAACTGCAGGTTAAATTAAAAGCAAAAAAAAAAAAAAAGAGAAAACAAGAGTTTGGGGACCAGCACACATAAAACCATTTTTTAAAAAGGCCAGTGAGTAATACCCTAAAGTACATTACCTTTTTCTTCCACAGTGATTTTCTGAAAATACTGCAAAATACATTAATTTGTAAGAAAACTATTAAAGTACTGTAAACTGGAGATGCACATCAAATTTGCTAAGTTTTTAATTAACCCTGACAAAACAGATGGTCCTAAGAATGTGTGTGCTTTTCTTTGTGCTTCGGTAAAAAGTTTTCTTAAAATGCCACAACATGCAGCTCTAGATTACACTCTAACTACTGATAATATTGGTAGGGCAGAGCGAGCGTAGGTGAGGAAAATACAATCTGGGAACTCTGCATTAATTTCTACTGAATCAGCTGGTGCCTGCTGTGACCTCTGGCTGTGGCTTCCGTTCAGAAGGTCGGGTGCGATATGCTCCTCTGTTGGCACAGGACAGAGCATCAATCGTGGGGCATCCCGACCTTATCAGTCCCTCCAGGTCCTCTGGCTCAACTTGTCAGACCCAGCAGGAGAGAGAGGGGAAGACGGTAAACTAACAAGCACGAGGCCAGCGGAGTCTGGCGTGGAGAGGCCCCTGGCTCCTCACCCAGGGAGCTGCACAGGCTCTGATTACACTCAGTCTCATCTGCAGGTCAGACTCACTGCACTCCTGGGGACGGGGCAAGAGATGTTATGGAGAGAGGCTGGGGCAGCAACTTACTAGTGTAAGGGAACATGAATAGGTGCCGTCATCTCTGTTCTCCAGGCCCAACTTTCTAAACCGATAGGATGAATGACCCTGTACCTGTATCCTGAGAGGGAGGAAAGCGAGGGAGTAAGGGTGGAGAGAGGGGCTCGAGCAAAGTGGGGAGCACAGAAAGGCAGAGAGGTGTTCCCCTTTGAAGTGTGGCACAAGTTTCTGAGCTACTGATTGAGGATGAGGATAAAAAAATGTCTATGTGAGGACTAAAACTAACCACTGCCTCCTGTCTTTTTTCAAGTATCTTTTCCAAGGAGAATGGTCCCAAGCAATTCTCCTGAGTTTTGGTCAGGTCAAGAAGGAATGAAGTTCAAGTCCATAGGTCTGTAACTGTGGAAATGATGGTGCTCTGGGCCAGAGTGACAGAGGACAACTTAGGGTTTGTGGTAGCGGGGGCAGGAAAGAAAAGTGACCACTGTGTTTTCAGTGATAGCCTTTGAATACAGGTAGAGGCACAGTGCCTTGGGCCCATGGTTATTTATTTATTTATTTTGAGAAAGAGTCTCACTCTGTCACTTTTGTGAGAGTGCCGCGGCATCACAGTTCACAGCAACCTCAAACTCTTGGGCTCAAGTAATTCTCTTGCCTCAGCTGCCAGAGTAGCTGGGACTACAGGTGCTCACCACAACACCCGGCTATTTTTAGAGATGGGGTCTCACTCTGGCTCAGGATGGTCTCAAACTCCTGAACTCAGGCGACCTTTACCCGCCTCAGCCTCCCAGAGTGCTCAGGTAACAGGCATGAGCCATTCGCACCCAGTGCCCACTGTGTAGTTTTTAGAGACCCACAAAACTTTTTTAATCTTTTTATCCTCATTAAAAAAACTGAACTTTTAGACTGAACAAAACATTTTAATCTAAAGCATTAATAAATTCATTTTACATGAATGCAATTATAAAATATAATTTTAAATTCTGTATGGAATTAGGGGTCCAAGAAGGCAAAAAGCACCCATGAAAATCCTAATGCAGCTCTACACACAAGGTCAAAGCAATTATAGGAAAGGAAATTAAAGATCATTTGAAAGGATTAGAGAAGAATAGTTTGAGACTAAAATAATGGAGGGCAAAGAATCTGATCTTGCAGATCTTGTTCCACTGATTTTTCTGTTTTTGAATGTTACTTTAGAATTAGACTTCTTCCCCTCTTTTTTGTTCTTTCTTTTTCTTTTGGAATTAGATTTTTAAAGAACACTAAGTCTAATATGGAAGTACTAGTGCCAATTTCCACTAGCTAGGCCAAAAAAAAAAATTAAGATTAATTTATAGTCATTGTGCAAAAATAATAACGGAATCAAGTTGAAAGACTTGGATGTTTCCAAGTCCTTTCTCCATTTTCTGTACACATGGTCGTATCACAGGCAGGTTTTCCTTTGAGAATCTGACCCCTGAACTTAGTGTATCACACCCTCACTCACTCCTACACTTCCTATGCGCTTCTCCACAACCCGGGCTCCAATTAGCATTTGCAGCCTAAGGCTGGCAGTGTCAGGAATGTGGGCACTGCAGTTCCAAAAATATTTTAAGAATATGACTAAAAAAAAAAAAAAAGGAAGAAAAAAGAATAAATGGGCAGGAAGGGAGAAAAAATAACAAACTTAATTTAATGTATTAAAATTATATCATCAAAATAAATGGGGAAAGATTTACACTAATATATCAACTGTGGTTATCTAGATAGTTAAGACTGAGATATCTGTACTTTATACATCTCTATATATTTTAAATATATAAGATAAATGTATTCTATAGTCAGAAAAAAATACTCAGTAAACATTTAAAAAATTGTGCTCTCAAGGCCTTAAACTCTGAGAATTGTTCCTTTTGAGTTTGTTACAATATGGCTTAGGTTAGTGAATTGACATGCAGGAAGACTCAGATTTGAGAACAAAACGTCCAACAATTTCTTTACTTTCCATCACCCAAATTCACCAATATTACAGGGAAATGTCAATCAAGAAAACTAATAAACACCACTTCTCTAGCATGTTTCCCAAACACAATGAGGAAATAGGTCAAAAGGAAGAAAAGTACAAAGGAATGAATCACTGCTGTTCACAGAAAGCAGACCCGTGAGCATGGAATAGAATACTAATCATAAAATTCACACCCTTGAATTACTTACCTCAGGTAAAAAGCCTGAGGTCCAGAAAGGTAAGTGATTTGATCAACGTTACAAAGCGAATTTGATGTAGAATTTTAGGATAAGAGTTCAAGTTTCCTGATTATAGTTTAGAATTCTTATAATCACAGTCTCCTGTGTCCATATATTATATGCACACAGATAATAGAAAATTCCAGTTTTCTTTAATAATATGTTAATTTGGGAACTGTATTATCTCAAAATATAAAATTATATTCAACAAATGGAATGAACCTATAAAGTTTTATTCCTGGCAGGATAATAGGAACTTTAGTTACATAAGAATTTAGGCCCAGAGAGGGTATACTATTAATATATCCCTCAAAATCACAAAGTTGAGACAGACCGAAGTTCTCTGAAACTGGCTCACTGTTACATCCAATACTGTCTTAGTCTTCCTTGGCTATTGATTACAAACAAATAAAGCAAAGACACAGAACTGTATCCAGTTTAGACATGATGAAAATGTAATCAGTAAAAATTCTTAGAGAATGGATATACCTGAATTCTCCAGTTACTAACATAAAGTCTATTCCACTGCTATGAGGCACCAGAATTTCTTACTTTTATTTGAAAATGGACCTAAAGGCAGATCACAATTCTGAGTTTTATTGTCGTTTAAAGATGATACAAACTGTTGGTATCTCAGGCTCATAAATCTAGAATAAAATTATAATGTTTGTAATTATTTAGATAGAGGGTTGGAAAATAATAGCCAGCAACCTGTGTTTTGTGAGACCCACGAGCTATTAGAGAGTTACAAAAAATACATAAAGAAGAAAGTCTGATAGAGATCACGTGGCTCCAAAGGCCAACTTCATTTACTAACTGGCCCTGCACAGACAAAGTAATTTGCTAACCTCCGTTTCAGATTCAGAAAGTTTATGAGTGAGACTGGGCTGAATATGTAAAATGTTCCATAAGCCTTCTCTTATTAAAAAAAATTAAGTCTCTGATTTATCCAAGTTTTATTGCAATTTGCCTTTCTCTTGACAGTAGGTAGTAGGGGAAAAAAATCTAGTTTAAGGGTTATGATTACCTACATTCCAGTTAAAGGACGTTTTATCACACACACTAATGTAAAGGGACATCTAGTTAAAGCTAATTATTTTATGCATATGAAATCCATAAAAAAATCTCAAGATATATGAGAAAGTGGCCTATCTTTTATTGTTTCTATAAAGTAAAATGGAAGCAAATATCTATGACTAAAAACTAGTAATTTGACCCTCTCCTGTTTCTCTTCGTGCCTCCTGGCCCCTGTACAGCAGGTTGTGAAGATTTACTAATCAATAGTTCTCAACCGTATTAATTTTATCTCAGTGATCACCCAGCCATATCTCATTTGAACCATAAACAAATTTTACCAGAACATACCGAGAGACTGGAAGTGCTAATTTTCGTCATTATTATTATTATTATTGTTATTATTTTAGAGACGAAGTCTCATTCTGTTGTCCAGGCTGGAGTGCAGTAACACAGTCACAGCTCACTGTAACTCAAACTCCTGTGGTTCAGGGAGCCTCCTGCCTTAGCCTCCTGAGTAGCTGAGACCCAGGACTGTACCACCATGTCCAACTCATTTTTTAAACACATTTTTGTAGAGAGGGGAGTCTCTCAATGTTGCTTAGACTGGTCTCTAACTCCTGGCCTCAAGCAATCCTTCTGCTTCAACCTTCCAAAGTGCTGGGTATGACAGGCGTGAGCCACTGTGCCCAGCCAGAAGTGCTTCTAAGACGAGAAGTGAATAGCAAAATGGAACATGAGAAATGGCCAGCTGAGAGAAGAAACAAGACTTAGAGACATACTCCCCACGTCAAGCGGAATACAAAGCAAAGCAGAGCACGGCCTGTGTTCCACAGCACTGCTGAACAAAGGCCTGGACCCCTGTGGTGGACCCTGGTTACAGGAGGCTCCATCATCACCACGTGTCCGTGTCTCTTCTTTTGCACAAGACTTATGTGTGACAAAGCCTGGACTTTGTGAATTAAAAAAAACAAAAAACAAACACCAAAGCTGTGCCACTGTTAACTAAATTACAATTATTTCAAGGTTATAACTTTGAAAGTAGGATCTACTCTGTCAAGATTAAAATGTCTTACTTTAAAATAATCACATTAACGATTCCTTTGTACAGTTCTCTTCAGGCACTCCATTCACTTGCTTGCTTTTATAATTAGAAAGGAATACATTTTCTATTTGAGTCAAGAATTCTTCAGCAATGAAGCAATTGGTCACATTGCTCAGAGTTTTCCTCAGACACTCCAAAAGCTAGTTGAAAAGAAAAGTTTTATATTTAAGTACATAAAAAGTGTAAGAGTTTGCATTACTATCACTATTTTATCCCTTTCTAGACCTCACATTTCCTAATGCTCAAATGAGAAACACTCTCTTTAAAAGTGGACGAAGATTAACTTGTTCAATAATCATACCACTGCAGCGGAGGAAAGCACTGCTGAGAAACTGAGTTTGGTCCTTTTATGATTTTACGTAAGATAAAACTGAGATTGCATACATGATGCTTTCTACTTGGGGCAAATTTGTGACTTTTTAAAGTAGTTAATACAGTTTAGTCCTTTTATGATTTTATGTTCAGTCCTTTTATGATTTTATGTAAGATAAAACTGAGATTGTACACACAATGCTTTCTACTTGGGGCAAATTTGTGACTTTATGCCTTTTTAAAGTAGTTACACTTACAGAGCAAAATAATCCTGTATATACAAACAAATCCACACACATGCAGACACAGGACTCTACCATTTTGAAGTTAGAATGGAACTGTCTTTCTTGGAAATGTGCATATAATCTTTTCAATAGCACACAAAAAGCGGATGGAACAGAAAGGAGCAAAAAATATTAAAAAGAAACTTAATGTTTAAATTTTCTAATTCCAAATTGCTGAAAAAAAAAAGACAAAATATAGCCAGTCTACTAATCTAACTCATTACACAAGCATAGCTAGAAGTGAAATAAAAGAATTCAAAACTCTTACTTCTTACTAGAAAGTTAAATAAAATGACCACTTAAATTTGATTGTTAGATTAACATGAGCTCATCATTCTTTAAAATGATCAGTTGTTAAGGCTGAAATGGAAACATGATACTTTTCAATTTAATGAGAAAAATGTTCTCCGCTGTGCATAATAATAATCTGCTAAGAGATTTATCAGATGCTCCAACGCTGACAAATTTATTCTAAAATAGTATTTTTCCCTATGTGCAAGCTTAGATAACAAAACACATTACTAGTTATGCCCTAGAAATTAATTTTAGAAAAGAAAAGGCAATAAAGAAATATATAGAAAATGATCTACAAAACATTAGGCATCATGGGAAAACACTTGAGATGAGCAGGGTCAGACTCTGTGAACAATGGAACCAATTAAAGCGAAGGCGGCTTACTTTCTGCAAACAAGTCAGGTCAGAATCCCGGCGAAAGATTTTATCCATGGGGACCCTGCTGTAGGAAGAAATATGAAAACAAAGTGATGAAACAAACTAATCAGTTCTGTAATAAGCTATCACTGATGCCATACATCACGATTTTATATCTAACTTGGGTTTTCTCTGAAACCTAATTTAATGAGAAACACCGCAGATGTACGACCATCTCAAACAAGCACGTACCTGCGGGAGAGCCTGTATTTTTCTATTATCCATCTTGTCTTTTCGAACACTAATCCCCACTGAGGTTCTTCTAACATCTGCTGTACTTCAAATTTGTAAGGTAAGCCTGGAAAAGCATAAAAAAGCACACTGTCATCAACTGTTGCTTAAATCTACAATCTCCTTTTAATTATACTTAAAATTCCCTTCAGTGTTTCTATAGCCACAGCTTGGCAGCCCAGCTGAGGAGCACTTTCAACATAGCAAGCATTTATTAAATATTTACTGCCTGACTATACCAGGTCCTCCAAGCATGTCAATGCCAACCTATTAATAACAACAAAGAAAAGTACCATTTGTGTAAAAATTCTATGCAAGGCACTTTGAGGTAGAATGATCACATAATTTATTACCCAAACCAGGAGACTTTTTGAGTCAAAGGGGGCACTATTAGCAATAATGCTTGAACCTCAGACTTAAACTGGGATTGTCATAGGCAAACTGAGACATTCTACCATCCTTTCAGTGATGAAGTTTTTTTTTTAAAATAAAACACAGGTTATTAAGCTTACAGCAATGCCGTAAGGTAGGTGACATTCTCCCATCTTACAGATGAGAGAACTGAAGCTGAGACAGTCAGTGCTGTGCACAGGCTGCCACACGCAGGCCGGCTGACCTCGGAGCCCACGCAAAAGGGCAGCTCAGAAAACAAAAAGAGAACAGGGGAAAACATAGTGAGTATATTTCCTCACAATGAAACGAGGCATAATTTAGTTGTCAATATGCTCTAAAAAGGCATTTTTTTCATATATTCATTTGTTTGGGAGGGAAGGAGAGAGCAAGCCCGATAGCCAATCTTTTTTACTTTATTTCTCCTCTCCTCCAAAAACTTACAAAGAGTGACTCATTCTAGTACACAGGATACTAAGCAAACTTCTTTTGGTGATAAACAGTAACCTACTTGACATGCTTTGATTACCCACCCACTAAGCACAGTTCCAGCTACAATCATAACTACCTACTGAAAACCTATTATCTGCTAAACACCTTACACATATTACTGACAGTCCTGACACCCACCCACCCTGTAAGCAAGGACATTTTTTCTCATTTTATGGATGTAGCAGAGAATGAAAGAGCAACCTGCCCAAGGCAATAACCAATGAATGTCAAAGCTGGAATCTGAATACAGTTGAGTGACTCCTACTCTTAATGAAAGCTGAAAACGGAAACAAAGAGAGGAAAATAATGCGTTTTCAGGTGGTGCTGATGAACAAAATGAAAACACACCATCTACAGCTTTCTTTGATATTATTATTTTTCTAACCCCAAAAAAGACACTAAAGCTAGTACTTTCCTTTTATA
The DNA here is from genome assembly GCA_963574655.1 of Perodicticus potto. NCBI lineage: Eukaryota > Metazoa > Chordata > Mammalia > Primates > Lorisidae > Perodicticus > Perodicticus potto. Next base: position 22,151 of record CAUYRH010044574.1, read on the forward strand.
CAGAGTATTTTGTCCACTAAAATATCAGGAGAAAACTAATCACTAAGTGTATTTCCTACCCATTCCAGTACAGAAAACCCTTAACTATTAGAGGTATTTTAAAGATAGGACCTGAGGTATTAGCACAAAGTGCTATTCGGTAATTGCAAAACTTCCTTCATCTCCCTGTCCCAATTACCCACTGAAAATTTCAAACTTATGGCCTGCCTCGAACGGCTCTTCTCACCAGAGCAGTAACTCCTCATTGGCTCTTCCACCATCCCGTCACCATTCTAAGACTTCCCCTAACCGAACCTATATAAGGGTGCGCTTCTCTCTCTCTCCCCCCCGCCCCTTTTCTCTCCTTGGTGCTGCTCTGCAGCATCCCTCGCCAATAAGACCCTTCCTACAAGCCTTGGTGGTCTGTGAGATCTCTGCCAGTTGAGTGCCGCCCTTTCAGGTACACTTTGGCTTCTAGAGAACCTTAATTTTTGGTTTCTCTGAGGAGCAAAGCAAAAGATAAGATCTAATATGAGGCTCGTTTATAAGGCAGCGCCGATCAGCTGACTTTGCTGCGAGGAAGGTAACAGAGCAGCCTCGTGCGCTGTCCACCCGCTCTGTGAGCACTGTGCAGCTTCCCTCCCGTCCTTTCGAGCAGTTCTTTCCCACGTGGGAGTTTTTTCACGTGCATGAGTTGGTGTGCATTTTGCTAAATACTCAAGGAGTACCTTCTACAAATCTCCAGAGTTTGCTCTTATTCAGCTTTCTGTTCTCTGGGACTCTGTTCTGCAAATTTAGCTGCCTCCATCCCCTCGCAGAACCTGCCATGCTCAGACTTTCTCCCCTTGGGCCACACCTGGAAACCCTTCTCGGTCAGTAGCTGGGAAACTGGCTGACCTGTTTCTTTCCCAGTCTCAGCAATCACGTTCCTTTCCTGCCTGGTATTGTGACCTAAATACCTTTATTTTATATGTTTTGTCCACTTTTTTGGTTATTTCAGATAGGTCCTGGTTACTTCATTTTGGCCAGAAATGGAATTCCACAAACTACATTTGAAATTTCATGTAATTCTAATGAACTTAAACTTAAAGTCAAGCCAGAGTAGAGGCTCATTATCAAAACCTAACAGACTGGCAGATTAAGAAATGATTTAAAGTGAGAACTATTTAATTGTAATTCTCCTTTTTATAAAATTATACTGAGTCGAAGAATACTGTATATTACGTGCTATGGTGAAAATGCACATTCTGGAGTGCAGCGAATGCCAGCATTACCTATTCAATAGAAACCCACAGAGCCTTGACCCCTTCCTTGATGCAAGACGACTGGGGCGCTAGCGAGGATATAAAGACGAAGAAGACCAAAACATAGTTTCTGCTCTTCAGGGTCTCAGTTTAACACAACTTGCTAAATAGATACATTACATTACAGGACTAATGCAACGATGAGGGCAGAGAAATAGTACTGCAGACACACTAAGAACAGAGAGATAATAAACACCACGGGGTCATGCTCGGGAGTCTTTACCAAACAGAAGGCATCCAAGTGAAATAATTAAGAATGGAGAAAAATTAATTATTAAACAAACATTCGTTTAGTACCTACTTTATGCCAGGCATCATGCTAGAAACAGGATAAAAAACAAATACAATATTCTATCTACTCACAGAGAGCTCATGAAACTAATGAGGAAGAGTGCGTGGTGGCAAGTGCAGTGCTGGAGGAGTACCTGAGCTAGAGCAGGGAGTGGTGGTGAGGAGAGAAAACATCCTGGAGGGGCTTATTGTTTCCCCCATCACCCCACTCCTTCCCCAGCTAGAAATGACAGACTGCAGTGGACATAAAACCTGAGAGGAAACAAGCAATGGATGGGCTACACCTACCAAATTCTTTCTTGAGATACAGTGGGAACTAAGAGACAAAAAGAATTGGTTAATAATGATCTCAAACTGGGAGGTGATGGAAAGCTGGTGGGTATTTTCTTTTTCATTTGCATTCCAAAGAGCAAGCCAGCCTGCATTTATGAACAATTTTCATGAGAACAGAGATTCTTGTTTTGTTCACTGCAGTGTCTCCAGGGCTTCCATACACAGTTTGGCCCTAACTTTTCTCCATGTCTCAATTCTTTTGCCCTGTGTCCATGGTAACACAGTCGGGACTTAAACACAGCAGGGTATTATGAAAGGGAAGAGGGTGGCATCACTAGGTGACAACCAAGGGAAACTCCTTAGTCCAGGACATAAATGTTCCCATTAAATAGTTTTGCATAGTTATGAATTCTGTGGTATGTAAGACTCAAAAGAAATGAAGGCAGAAATAGGATGAAGTTACTTTTGTGAATACTTACGGTATGAGCCATCTGGGCTGATTTCCTCACTTATAACCAGGCAGGTAATCTGAGAATATGGTAAGGGATTGTTTTGATTATAGGGACTAACAATCATTCCAATGAACTTTGCACCTCCTCTGGAGAAGTAACTCTATAATAACAACAAAAATATAATTAGTTTGAACTATATAAATTTAAAAGTCAGTATTTATTCACACCAACATTTTAGCAAAATAAAAATGTACATTAAAAACTTGATACCCAAATAACCAGAGGAAATACCTGTTGTATTCGTTTCACACTGTCTATCAGGCCAAAATAGGTTCAACCCAGTAACTCGGTGAAAAAAAAAATCATGTGGCCTACAAAACTTACATTTGCCATGAATGTATTTACTAATTATATTCACTACCCTATAACTACAATACTTGCCAATAGAGTGATAATTTAACAATAGCTGCCTACAGCAAAAATATTCACATAGCAAACATAAAATTGTAGAACAAATTTATTTTTCTTCAGGGATACAAAACATATTGTGTTTCGGATTATTTCAATTATACACAGTCTCTGTTCTGGTTGTTTCCGTCAATTTTTAAAGGCTCTGAGACTAATTATCATTGTTAACTTTCATGGGTTGTCTGTACTAAACAAAACAAAACAGCTAACTTTCTAAATGTCTATATAAATTTATATTACTCCTGCAATCAAAAAAAAAATATTCTTTTAAAATCCCAGACATAAGGAACATTAGAAATGCAACACTGTAAGCATTATGGGGGAGGCGTGCAATGACTCACAGACACACACACACACACGTAACACCCACCAACGCACCTGGTATTTGGCTTGTGTGTCTATATCTCGCAAGGAAGGGTTAGGATCAAATGCAGGATGAGAGTGATACCAGCCGATGACACTGTAGCCTCTGATGGCCAGGGTCTCTGAGGCCTGTGTCTGCGACACGGGGTCCATTTCGCACTGCAGCCCTGTGCTCAGACTGTTACAGGGTTCTGCGGCACAGACCTATGGAGGATGGGTTCTCATATGATTACGCTAACAACTTGTCAATTCTTTTACTTTTATATTTTAATTCTTTCGCACAGAGACACAGACATTTTTGAAGACTAAGACTTTTATTTGACTGCAATTTGCAAATGACTTACACTCCACAAGTAGGACTGTACACTAGGGACTTAGCATGGCTTTTACTCAAACACAATCATAATTGTTAGTTTTCCAGTTCAGCTCACACAATACCAGTACAAAGGTATTTTCTAAACGACTCCTGATACTTATGATGATAATTTCAAAAAAATGTTATATCCTAACTTTCCACTGCGAGTGTTAGTACATAGTTCTGGCCCCGTAGGAGGTGTGGCTTTTTGCTGGTCAAGGTAATGAGGAGCCAAGGCCTGGCAGTGTTTGTGCTCTCTCGGTGGTAAGAAGAAACAGGTGCTGAGTATGTGGAATTTCAAGTCACTTCTAGGTATCTGTAACTTGCTGCATTTGAGTATTCTCACATATATCATAGATAAAGTTTATACTTTAATTATACTCACTGAATCCTACAAAAATATTTGGTATGAACAGCAGGACTAAATAATAATTAAAACTTTTTTTTTAAAGGGAGAACTTACTTCCACTATTTTATCCACTTCTGAGTATCTTCCTCCTAACAGACCGATCACTTCTGCCATAGAAACATGAGCGTGCTAAAAGAAACACAAGACAAACTTAGCCCAGTGCATACAGCTCACATACGATGCAAGAGTCATTTGTAAGCCTCGTAATTGTGCTTTTCTAAAATAAAGTAGCACAGGAGAATAACTAGATGCTAACTTCTATCTTCACTGCTGGCTGAGAAGTCTCCCAACAAACACTAAGACACTCCCATCCTCTACCTTCTCAATTACAAAATGACACCATTTGCTTTCCATGTCCAAAAAATATATTATAAGGACACAAAGTAAAAGCCACTGGGTCCTTTACAGAGAAACACAGCAAACACACCCAGAATGTTGGAGGTGCTGGAAATTTAGTGCAAACAAGGAGTGTCCTCATCCAAGGACTTGGGCTTGGTTTTGGTGATCTAAAAGGCAGCAGACGTAAGATGGTAGGAAATGAAAGTAAGACTAACGATGATCAACAGTCTGCAAAAACTCACATTAATTTATTTTCTCTAAAATATGGAAACATGCAATGGTTTGGCTTTTCTCCAAAAGAAAAGACTTATTTTTAGATTCCTTGTAAAAGAATAGTTAAGATCCAAAATACATGTCTTCCATACTCTGTATTATGCCTGCAATAAAAATACACAAGAAGAGAAATCAGAATAACTAAGTAAAACCAACAGATTATCCTTACCAAATCCATTATTAAAAGTGCTTCTGAAGCCACTTTCACCTGAAATGGCTCCTGAAATATAAGAAAAAAAAGCAGGGGAGCATAAAAATAGGGATTTCGTTCTCCCCAGATAAAATGTCCACCCTTTTCTCCTTTACCTACCCCACTAAATTGTCGGCACTAATCAAGGCTCAGAGCAAACTGGACTTTTTAAAAGAATTACCATTCAAACTCCAGTAGGGAGAAATTCTTTCTCATTTTTCATTTGTATCATTCATCTGACCCTTAATAGCCCCTTTCTTGTCCAATCTTTTCACATACATACACCCTGCACATATACAAAAAGAAAATATTTCCTGACAGAGATAAGTATTGTTTTATGGTTATTCATAAAGTAATACCTGCTTTTCTTCACTGAAAAAATTACAAGGTATCAGCTGGAAGGGATCAAATGAGCTAAAAAAGAAAAATAAATTACTTTTAATATAATCTCAACAAGATTTGGACAATAACGTTTATTCACACATTTGAAAACATGTATCAACTCAAATTCTGTTTGAATGAGAAAATAGGAGAATTTCTTACAACATTCTATCACCCTTTCAAATGAAACATTGTTCTTTTACAATGCATTAAACAAAACAAACCAACAACTTTGGAAGAATGTTTTCTTGTCTTAATTTTAATATCCAAGAAAACGCTATCCAGAGGTATCCAATGATTGCCATGAGGATCATGTGCGACCTGCTCGCTTATCTGTGGTGACAGATATCACAGAAATTATATGCAGACCTTTTTTTTGCTCACTGGCCATCATTAATGTTTACGTATTAAATGTGAGGCCAACAGTACTACTCTTCTTCCAATATACAGCAGAAATAAAAAGGTTGGACACCTTAAACCATCAAATGTATGTCCTCCATTAAAAACAGATTCCAAAAAGGTCAATGAAAATCTAATATGATGAGATATGAGACCCAAAAGGAAGAAAGAAGTTTTTGATAAGCACTCTGTCCATACAATGTGCCCGCCACACAAGTGGAACACGATACCCATTTGCTGAGTGAACTTGTGACAAACAATTTCTGCTAAAGAAATTAATGTATTATAAAGTTCTATAAGTTGTCATTTTCTTCTTTTCTAAAAAATTTCAGACTAATAGGAGGGTACAGTGTTTGCATCTGTTAGGTAATGTCCTTGTTGTAGCTGTGCCCCTCATCCAGGAGGTGTGCCATGGTCCTTGATATTATGCCCATTACCTGAGAGCTCACCAGAAATTCTTGTTTTAAAATGAAAAAGTCGAGATGAAAAGGGACCTAAACAAGGCTAGAGACAAAACCATGTATAAATCTGAGAGAAAGTTAGAGTCTTTGACTGGTAAAGAATTAAGGCTTGAGAAATAACTTCTGGCAATTAAGTTCTTGAACTTGGACTAGACAAAGTGCTCCCCCCGCCCCCTCAGTGTCTCTCCAGTCACCTTCCAAGTCCTCTCCTTGAGAAGCTGCGCACCAACGCCAGAGACTAGTCCACTCTTCAAAGCCATTTTGGAACTTTTTTCTCTTTCTTTCTTTTTTTTTTGAGACAGAGTCTCAACCATGCCACCATTGGTAGAGTGCTACGGCGCCACAGCTCACCGCAACCTCCAACTCCTGGGCTTAAGCCAGTGGTTCTCAACCTTCCTAATGCTGTGACCCTTTAATACAGCTCTCATGTTGTGGTGACCCCCAACCATAAAATTATTTTCCTTGTTACTTCATAACTGTAATTTTGCAACTGTTATGAATCGTAATGTAAATATCTGATACGCAGGATGTATTTAGGCAACCCCTGTGAAAGGGTCATTCGACTCCCAAAGGGGTCACAACCCACAGGTTGAGAACCACAGGCTTAAGCGATTCTCTTGCCTCCGCCTCTCAAGTAGCTGGGACTACAGGCGCCCACCACAATGCCCAGCTATTTTTTTTTTTTGTAGTTGTCATTGTTGTTTGGCAGGCCTGGGCTGGGTTCGAACCCACCAGCTCCAGTGTACATGGCTGGCGCCCTGGCCACTGAGCTACAGGGCCCAAGTCGAAATTTTTTTCTAGAACGACCATCAGAGCTGTTGTTGTATAAAGCCTCACAATTAAGTTGCCACCATGTGCTTATACCGGCAATGCTGTACAAATAAATCAGGAAGGTTTCATAACCTTGGTTTACCAGCATCTCACAGCTGTCTTCGTGCTGCTGGGTGGCCGTGTCTTGCTGAGTGGCACTCATTATTTTTGTTGTTTTTGTGGGCCCTACAGTGACAGCTTAGATGGTCATTCCAGAAAAAAAAGAGTCCCCAAATTGCTCTGAAGGGTGGACTAGGCACTGGCATCAGTTCACAGCTTCCCAAGGGGAGGACTTGGTAGTGACTGCAGTGACATTCAGCAATGAGGTAGTGACATTCAGCAATGAGGCAGTGACATTCAGCAATGAGGTATGTGTAGCACTTTCTCTAGGATGTTTGTGAATGTGCAACTGTCAGACCTTGTATATTTAGAGTGATAAAAAGGTCTTGTTAGGTTAGGTTCAGATAAAGAAAAACACACAGGAATACGTTCACCTTAGTATCACTAAAAAAGAGCAGGATAATTCAGTTTTCATTCAACCAAAGAGACTGTTAGCTCCCAGAGAACAGTTTTTTTCTTTTTCTTAATACGCATTCTATTGCCTATCTCAGGTGCCCAGAATATAAAAAGGAGGCATTCAAAATATTTGTTGAATAAAGAAAGATCTATAAAGTAAAAAGTACTTAACGCAAAAATCAACTGAAGGCCTGGGGATACTCAACCTATGGCCTATGAAGGCCACAAGCTGATTGTGTGAGGACTTTTTCTGCTTCTCTGTGGTGTTGGATAATATGAAAAGAATGCAGGGACCTTTTTTGTGCTCATCAGTTTTCATGAGCCTTGGTGCATTTACTGTATGGCCCAAGACAATTCTTACTCTTCCAATGTGTGGCTGAAAAGAAAAAAGTTTTGCTGCCTGGTCGACAGATGAAAAAATAAAGAGCAGAAGCGCATCCCAGGGCCCTGAGAACCTGAGCTGCTGTCGGTGCTTGCTGAGAAGAATGGGAAACTTGCTGAAGGACTAGAAATAGGCAATTACTGGGCTTGTCTTCAAAACACATGAAACCAGACTTCAGAAACAGAAGAATTAGATGGTGAATACAGGCAAAATTCTAGAAAAGATTACTAAGTGGCTGATTTGTGAGCCTTTACTATGTGAAAAGGTGACTAATAATAATGAGTTCATAAAAATACATCATGGTATAGACTTCATTATAGATATTTTTGATAGAGCAATTTTTGAAATTAGCAAACTTAATACTTCAATGTCTCTCAGCTTTCCTGTCTGTAAAATGAGAGTGATTTTATTGACTCCTGCATAGAGCTGTTAGAAGGATGAAATGACTTAATATTTGCCTCAAATATGCTTCAAACACAGCCTATAGTGTTAGCTATTTTAACTATTACTCCCAAGGTTTACCTGGGTATCTTATTTTAAAAGGAACACTGATAAACTATACTCTACTCAATAGATTGTAGGAAAAGAGAAGTCTAGAAAACCAGAACATTTATTTAGTGGCCCTTAATTTTACAAGTTTTAAATTTTAGTTTATTATATATTTTAGAAAAAACAAACCCACAACAGCTTACTAACAACTACAATAGCACCACTAGCACCACCCAAAGAGAGAATCAGTTATTCATGAGGCTCCTGTCCATAGTGTCTAGACTGAGCACCAAATGTCAATGTCATATCCTACATTCACTGAATGTGGACGAATTTAAAACTCTTGTTCAAGGTATCCCAAATTGATAATGAGGGAAATAAAAATTCCAAAAAATTTAGTATTTTTTTTTAACTTAACATGAACAGTATAATTAGCTACTGCATGTTTCCCCCCTACATTTTCTAACCATTTGTGATAAATTAAAAAAAAAATCACTTATATAACATAACACTATACCTTTTTGTTGGTCTTGGCACTTTTAAAGATTTAACAGGTCTGCATTTTTCCTCTTCTCTTCTTTTTGCCAACTCCTCAGCAGAGAGATGCTAAAACAAAATACCAATTGATCAAAGAGTCTACCAAATACTGAGAGGCAGAGTTAATAAAAATGGTTCTTTGAAACCCAAGTCAGGGGCATGTGAGAACAAGACAGACTAAATTGATACAGATGTGCTTCCTTTTTGCTACTAATGCTGGATATTTTTAAAAACGTGTTTCAAAAGATAGACTTGCCCATTTCAATTAAGGGTACCAGCCACCCAGACTTGAAAACCTCAGGACCAGCAGTTTTTCCTTGTATTTCCCATTTCTACTCACCAAGGTCTACAGTGTTGAATTTTCTTATATAACTGAGAAATATTGCAAAGTCATGATTAAGAACACAGACCCTGGAGGAAGGTGTGCTTAGCTTTGCTGTTTACTAGCTGAATGGTCCCAGGCAAGTTCTAACGCGCTCATATTTCTGTTGCTTCATTTTTAAAGACAGAAACAAAAATACAAACAATAACAATGCCATGGTTGTCATGGTATCATCGCAAAGATAAAATGAGTGTAGTCAAACTACTGACAATAGTGTCTAATGCATAGTAAACCCTTATAAGTATTTATAAAATAAACTAAATCTCTATTCATTCCATTTCTACTAATAACCATACATAAACCCTAGCCAAAATGAACTCTGCACTTCTTCCAGGATGTGTCCATCATTTTCCTAGGTTTTATGCCACCTTCCTCAGCCTGGAATCTTTTATCTCCTCTTTGAGATTCTTCTGCTGATCCTTAGATCAAACATCACATCTTCTAGGCTGGGAATGGTGGCTCATGCCTGTAATCCTAGTACTTTGGGAGGCCAAGGAAGGAAAAGTGTTTCTGTTCAGGAGTTTGAGACCAGCTTGAGCAAAAGTGAGACAGGTATATCCTGGAATGAGAGATATATCCATATCTACTAAAATTAGAAAAAATTAGCCAGACATTGGGATGCAGGCCTGTAATCCCAGCTGCTTGGGAGGCTGAGGCAGGAGGATCCACTGAGCCCAGGAGTATGAAGTTGCAGTGAGTGATAATGATTCCACAGCACTCCAGCCAGGATGACAGAGTGAGACTCTGCCTCAAAAAAACAATTTAAAAACATAATAAAATAAAATCATATCTTCTGTGAATCTTTCCCTGATCAAAGCCTTTGGGAGGACCTCATTAATTCCTATTATCAGCCTTGTGGAACTAAACCATATTTTATTTTCTCTAATAGAAATGTTAAGTCCCTTATGGGAAGGAACCATGAATTACTAATTATTATACCTAAAATAGTGCTCGAGGGTGAGGTTACGGGCAGGAAATCAGAAGGAGGAAAAAACAAGTAACTTTATTGAGTATCCAGTATCTATTGAATACTTAGGACCTTTCTACACTTTATCTCATTTACTTTTTATAATGATCCTTTGAGGGAGGTATTATCCACATTTCATAAGTTAGAAAAACACAAGATTGAATGAGGTTAAGTAATTCCTCAAGGAAAAAAAGCCAGAATGTGCACATTTTCACACTGTTTCCATTCTAGCACACTGGCTGTTTACACGTACAAATTATATATTTAGAACACGTTTCAAAGTAATTTTGAAACTCTTTTTTATCAAAGCTGTCATCTTAGAAGGTCTGACAATTAAGTTTGCAAACTTATCCTAGAAAAGTGCTTTGAGGTTCAGCGCCCGTAGCACAGTGGTTGCAGTGCCAGCCACATACACCGAGGGTGGCAGGTTCAAACCCGGCCGGGGCTAGCTAAACGACAACTGCAACAAAAAATAGCTGGGCGATGTGGTGGGCGCCTGTAGTCCCAGCTACTTGGGAGGCTGAGGCAAGAGAATCGCTGAGCCCAGGAGTTGGAGTTTGCTGTGAGCTGTGATGCCACAGCCCTCTATGGAGGGTGACACAGTGAGATTCCGTCTCAAAACAAAAAACAAAAAAACAAAAAAAAAAAAGAAAAGAAAAAGTGCTTTGAAGCGTGCACTGGGCACTAGCGTTGGTGCATAGTTTCCCAGGGGCGCATTTTGAAGTGATATCCAGCAATGATTATGAGGCATTTTTTGTAGGATGAGTCTGTGAACTTAATTGTCCGACCCGGTACACATACATACTCACTGTCTATGTTTCCTCTTAAGACCACAGTTTTTATTAGTATAAATAACACTTCTCTATTTGTAATTCAATTTATGTTTCATGCTTAGACCAATATTTTAATTGGCATATCAGAATATCATTCAATAAATGTTTAGTGACATGAATTGCATGTATCAATTTCTTGGCATCCTGGCAGATATTCTTCAGCTAGAGGTAAGAATGTAGAAATAGAATCAAAGTTCTAAAATGAGTTAAACTCCTAATTAATTATACGACCAATGCTTTCTATTTTACTGTTTATCGATGATTTCTAGGCAAATTAACAGTGGACTGAAGATACATATGTTAACATATAAAATGAGTATAATAATACATGATATTAAGATATACAAAAATAAATTTACAAGTTTTCATAGATGACCCATTTGAAAGGTTAAAATTACCTCAAACGTTTGTCCTTCTAAGTCCTTTGCATCACACCAGTTCCCCCAGGGGTCTCGGACCCTACGCCTCCTTGTGCGCTGTGATAACATTGGACAGAGTAAAACAAAAGCTAACAAGATTAATAAGGAGAAATCACAGCACAAAACAAAAATGACGGCTAGGCACAGTGGCTCATGCCTGTAAACCTAGCAGCCTGGGAGGCCAAGGCAGGAAGATTGTACGAGCTCGGGAGTTCCACATGAGGCTGACCAAGAGCGAAATCCCATCTCTACTGAAAATAGAAAAATTAGCCAGGCATGGCAGTGGGCACCTGTAGTCCCAACTATTTGGGGGGCTGAGGTGGGATCATTTGAGCCCAGGAGTTTGAGTTAGCAGTGAGCTATAATGATCCCACTGTACTCTAGGTGGGGTGACAGATCAAGACTCTGTCTCCAAATAAAAAAAAAAAAGTCAAATGATTTATGCATTTAAATAGTTTAATCTCTGAGCAGTAAAGCCTGACTAAATTTTATTTTATTAATTTATGTTCAATAGTTAGCACTCTGCTTAGAAATAAATTAGTTTATGTTAAGAGCAGCAGCAGGTAAGCAGGGTGTGGGCTAGGCAACAGCAATAAGAGGTTGTCCAAACAATAAAATCAGTAATCACTTTGTTATTTTACTTGCATTTCTTCTTAAATTTACATTTCCCTTCATTGTTTAAGAGCTAAAACACTAGGACAAAAAGATTTTTCAGACCAAAAAGAACCACCAAGAAAATGGCTTCTCTTTCAACCACTTGTGAAAAACTTGTGAGAATACACAGCAGGAGGTACAGTATTAGAAACTCAAAGCAAAATGATCGGAGCTCAGCTTTAGAAAGAAGATGACCTGGGCGGCACCTGTGGCTCCAAGGAGTAGGGCGCCGGCCCCATATACAGGTGGTGGGTTCAAATCCAGCCCCAGCCAAAAACAGGAAAAAAAAAAAAAAGAAAGAAAGAAGATGGTCTGGTTAATATAAATAATGAAAAATTACAAAGTTGGCTGACTCTATTACCAGTATCCAGTTTTATAAACGTCAATGATAAGGCCTTTAAAACGAACCAGTAGCCACAGGACAGAGCATGATTACAACCATCTCCAGCAACTCTACTTCAAAATATTCTTTCTCAAGATAGAAAATCTAAGTAGAAACCATTTATAGTCTAAATACTCTGAGAAAATTAGTTACTATATCATCTAGACTTTCTTTTCATTTGTCAATTTCATCTTTTAGTAAAACTAACAAGATCATATTATGACTCTTCCTTATAGAAGAATTATTTTTAAAATAATTTTTATGAATTTTAAAATATTATATAACTCATTGACTCTAAGAATTAAAAAATAGGAGCTAGTTATTTCGAAAAGCTGATTCTTAAGGTAAGAATTTTAAAAGAACAAACAAAAATAACAGAAAGAGAAAAAAGAACTGAACCGTATAGTTTTGAAAGGCACATTAGATTTATAAATCAAAACTAAGCAAGGTGGCACCCATAGCTCAGTGGGTAAGGTGCTGGCCACATACACTAAGGCTGGTGGGTTCGAACCCAGCTTGGGCCTGCTAAAACAACAATGACAAATGCAACAAAAAAAATAGCCGGGTGTTGTGGTGGGCACCTGTAGTCTACCCTCAGCCTTGGGAGGCTGAGGGAAGAGAATCACTTAAGCCCAAGAGTTTGAGGTTGTTTTGAGCTGTGATGCCACGGCACTCTACCCAGGGCAACAGCTTGAGACTATGTCTCAAAAAAAAAAAACCTAAGTAGCCCAAGACCACTTTAGCAAAACATTATGCTTCTGCAAGTTTGCCAGTAAATTTGAAGGGTTTTTTAGTCTGTTTTTGCCTTATAAGTCAACATGAAATTGAATGGAAGCCAGAAAAGTGAATGGCTAAATGAAATCCAAGAGAACAAATGTTTTTGCACTAAATAGATTATTTGTTAAACAGCTAAAGAGAAGTAAGTATAGTTTACAACAGGTAAGAAGCCAGGTGGAGAGGGCACGGAATGAGGGATGTGACAGCTCACTGTGGACTGCAGGCGCTGGGCCAGTTGGTACGCGTCCACCGCGTCTCCTCGGTCTCTGCTTCGCGCTCTGTCCACTGGCTGCGGCCTGTTATACACAGCCTGTTCTGTTGGAATGCAGGAAAGACAAAACCATCTATTACTCTGCAAACCTCATTTGTTACACAGGAAGACACATCTACACTGATCACAACCGAGCTTCTTCATTTATTCCACAATCATATATTTGATGTGCTACTCAGCAGTTCTCAAATAAAAGTAATAATATTATTATAAGAACACTCCCAATAAAATGAAATATTCAAGTAATGGGTAATTTATTTAACTCCTGATTAAATGAGTGGTAGGCCTACTTTGCTAATTTTGGCAGTCTAGTATAGAAAACACGATTTCATTTTTTATTTAGTGGCTGAGAAAGCTAAACTGCCTTAGTTTTCCTGAAAAGCTACTCTCAATATACAGGGCTTTGGGCAAACAAAGACACTGAAATGAAGGACAGACCCCCGGGAAGACTGTAAATTTTACCTATTTCTATATAAAATAAAATCATATCTGATAGAAAATTTTCTGGTTAGCTCTCCCATTTTCATAATAAAGAGTACAGAATATATTCTTTTGAACCATGGGTTGCAAGGTTTTAATAACCTTATTTTGTAACTATGAATGGCTATTACCTTCCTTTAAAGAGTTTGTGTCATGTTAATTCAATAGAAAGATGGAATACATTTTAAACTATGCATATTCATTAGCTTTAAATTGAAAAACAGTAGGGTAAAAGAAATTTTCTTCTATGAAAAGTACTCTGGTGCTTTTAATACATTTGGTAGAAGCTCATAAATTATTTCTTTTATTTAAACATTGCTAGTTAGCATTTCTAGCACAAATACAGTATTTGCAAAGTAAATGGGCTATGATTAGACTTTTCATAAAATAATCTTACTTCTACCCACCAAAGACTTGTATTCTTAATTCTATTACGTACATTGAATATTTTTCCTTTAAAAGTAAACCCTCAATTTCCATTGTGGGTCAAAGGGAAACCCAGTTTAATCAACTGAAATTATGTTTTATAGCAAAATCTTAATGACACATTATTCCATAATATTACAGCATCTCTCTGAATTCCATATATCTAAATCTACTTGAATTCTAGTCATCACAGAAATGAATAGGTGCTGTAAAAATAAAAAATGCTGAGCAAAAGACACTGTTGGGTTTTATTTTTACCACATCCAAAATTGATTGCTCCTATCAATTCGAGGTATGTATGAATCCGTCCAATACAATTAACATCCCCACAGTTCTTCAGGCCAGGACGTACTGAGGTCTTATTTAAGTATTTCGGTTTGCATATCTCCCTAATTAAGAGACGGAAGTACAATTATTTTGGGTAAACAAAAACATGATAAAAGATTTCTGGGGATAACTTTTAACATTTGAAATATCTTAAAATTTTATCTGCTTTCAATGTGTAAATATGTGGTAAATACAATGCTAATGCATAATAACCAAGTGCACTTTTTTCTAAAATAACATATTTTAAAATAATACACTTGCAAGTATAATGTAATTTTTACGATTATTCTTCCCCAATGTTAAATTGAATAGATTCCAGTTATCCCAGAACCTTGAAGTTATACTTTACTTATGTACAAGTCCAAATTGAATCTTTAAATAAAAAGGGCACTTTGCTAATACATTGAAAGAATTTATTTAGTATTAGACTTTTCCAATTTTAAAGATATTACTTAGGTTTATCCTTACCAGTTATCTTATACATGCTTGAAAGTTTTGTATTTCTTTAATCATATGCTAACAAATTTTAAGTGCTTACTGTCAGTGGAAAACAGAAAGACATTATAGGAAATGTCAAAGGAATCAAGAAAATCCCCCAAACTAGGAAAGATATAAAAGGCTCATATAATGGGATATATATTTACTGAATATACTTAACGTGCCACACTAGATAGCACAATATAAAAATCTAAGAGTAACAGAGAACCAGGGAGAAACCAATTCCTGCGGGCTTACGCCAAACGCTGCCCTGTGGAGTCACATTCTCAGTCTTCACGATTCCAGAAGGCAGATTTTATCATTCTCATTTTAGAAATGAGGAAACAAGCTGGTCAGAGTGATTAGAGCATGTATGTACTTGTGCTTAACAGAAATCAGGACTGGAGAACAGATATTATAAACTAGGTATTCAGCTATGTCATATAATATGGGTATTTCTTATTCAACCATTATTTTATTTCATAAATGTTTATTTTGTATCCTATACACCAGTTATTGTTCTAGGCACTAGGGATATGGAGATGAACCTCACAAAGTTTACATTCCAATATTAATATTACATTAATATAACAAGTGCTAGGAAGAAAAAGTCAAAAGGGCACAGAATGAGACCAACAGGCACAAACTATTTTAGACAGACAGGGCCATCTAAGCAGAAGGGAAGCTAAGAAGTAATTTGTGATGTGAGAGGGTATCACGACTTCCACAGCAAAGCTTAGACTTCAGTGCGCCTCGACAGAAAAGGAAACAAACTCAAAAAATGAAGGCAAGAAAGCAGAAAAGGAAAGAGCATGGCTACAAAAAAACCAAAACTGTATGGAATCTGAAAAACTAAAATTGATTTAAATGAAGATTACTCAAATCAAAAGGCTTTAAACACAACTTAGTAATTTAGCACGGTGTTGAACAAATGGGAAGAACTCTAAAATTAATCTGTTCATGAACTAGTGATGATTCACATGTTCAATCTTTTCTCCCTAACAAATAAAGTACCTTCTATATTCCAAGTGTTCTAAGCACTGGAGATTTAACAACAAACTAAACAGACAAAAACCTGTCCTCATGTCGCCTGCATTACGAAGGGGATTGAGTAGAAAAGATGACAAAGCTCGAGTGACAATGTTTTTTTAATATATATATATATTTTTTTTTATCCCCAGCCCAGGTTCTGATCCAAGAAAAGTAATTTTGGGGTAGTAATAAGTTCTATGAATGAAATAAAATGTAAGGCTAGAGAAGACAGAATGAGAAGGGAATGGACATCTCAGGTATTTTAGACACAGTGGCCAGAGAATCCTCCCACTTCCCTTACAGACCTGAATGACACAAGAAAGCAAAACTTGCCAAGACAGCGGGGGTGACGGCAGCAAGTGGGTGCATGCGAGGCAGAGCAAAGTCAGGGTCAGGCCCTAAGTTGGAAGTGTGAAAATAATGAATCAAGCCTATAGACTTCAAAGTCACCTTCATCTAGTATGACCTGAAACAAGTTCCTTATCCTCCGTGAACCTCATTTTTCTCATCTATAGAATTAGGACAAGGTGGTCAAGCTGACTGTAGATGATTTAAATAACGTTACCTGGCATTTGGTAGACATTCCATTGTGGTACTAGTTACCATTTATAAAAATATTGCCCTAAACAGGGAGTCAATTGTATCTACTTTTAGGAATGGGATCTTTTATCTACAAACAAGGTGGCCGGACTTTTTATAACTCTTCCCTCTACTTCTCTTTTTGCCACCATTTCCAATTCCTACCCATGCTTTCTTTTAATTCTTTTTTTTGTTTGTTTGTTTCTTTTGGTTGCAGCCATCATTATTTTGGCGGCCCGAGCTGGATTCGAACCCGCCAGCTCAGGTGTACGTGGCTGGCACCTTAGCCTGTTGAGCCACAGGCGCTGAGCCTTTCTTTTAATTCTGAAGAGAAAAGATTTCAGTTCCTGTTCAAATATTTCATTTTCACACAATTCTGCTAAATCACCACACTTAAACAGCAATACATAACTAGTTTCATGAATCAAGGCAAATGACTCAGGAAACTACTGCCATACAATTTATACTGCCATGTAAATTATTCTGCCTCTTTTAGAATACCAAATTCAAAATAACCAATAATAGAATTTGATGAAAATGCCATTAAGTATACACTGATCATTCACATAGACATTTTGTGTTAGTTATTATTTCAGATCCTCCAACTTTGGCCATTCATCCTCTTATTTCTAAAAACAAAAGTGGATAGCAATAGAAATGTAATTTAGTCTTTTTAAAAAGTGTGAATTAGGCAATGCGCTGTATCAGAAAGACTGATTTATAGAATCAAGACGTGGACTGGAGTCCTTCATGTGTCAGAGGCTGGTACAATTGAAGGCAGGTCCCTAAACCTCTCCTACTCTCAGAATCATTCTGTAGCACATGGAGACAATATCTGCCCATTTCACAACACTGTTGTAAGCCATCAAATGAGATGATACAGAAAAGCTTTCTGAAAACTGTAAAGCACTCAGTAAATGTCAAGAGCTGTTCCTTACAAGTATTTTTTACTATGATGCCACCCTAACCAGAAACTGTACTCCAAGTAACAGGGAAACTCTCTTATAAAGATGGCCCTATATAAATAGCTTCTGAAATAGTAATGGCAATTATGAATGTCTAATGATAGCTTAATTAAGATATAATGAAGAACTGAAATTACTTTCAGAATACTTAAGTTAGTAAGGTAGAAATTTTTTGGTTCCCAACACTCAGTAAAAAATTCAAATAAAAGGTACTGACAGTTTAGAGGGTAAACTTCCTGGATCAGAAAACTCCTGAATCCTGATGATGCTGGATATATGAATTATTAACACATTCTGTCCCAAGTTCAAAGTGGAAAGCATTTAAGATAGCTGTTTAAGAGAAGAATTTCTGCAATCTAGCCACATTTAATGGTATTCCTCTATCATCAATTTTTTCCTCTGTATTTAAAGCACACGATAAACCTGAAATTTCTCCTTGTCGAGTGCAGTGTTCTCTGTTCATATCCTTATAACACTGTCTTAAGAAACTGCCCCATAAAGCAACCATTTATTCTCTTTTTCTAGGCCCAAATTCTCTAATGGACAGTTGGTTTATGATAGCTATAGATGACAATGTCTATTAAATGTTTGAAAAGTTTCCGTATGAGAAATTTTAAAATCTTGCCTACTGAAATGATACTACATGTGAAAGCTCTCTTTATTCACTAGCAAAATTCTGAATTCTGCACAGGTTTAATTAAAATAGTTCAGAGAATCAGTTTTTTAAAATAGCAACTAAAATTAATTCTTACCATTGATCCAAAATGTAATTTCTAATTTTCAAATAGCGTTCTGGTGTTTTAGCTTGACGTCCCTCAAAAAATTCAGGAATTGCTTGTTTTTCTTCTTCTTGGATGATATTTCTATCTACTGCTACTTCCTGTTCTGGTGGCTTAAGCTCTTCTTCCTCCTGACTTTCCTCCACCACTTGGCAAGAAGAATGAAAAAGCATTTCATGATCACTCAAATCTTTCTGAATCTCACAAGGTTCTGGAGAAGGCAACCGCCCAGTATCATCTATCATCCCACTTCCATCATGCTCGTTACAATTTTGAATCAGTTTATTACATCTCTGATTATTTAATTCAGCTGATTTTTTGTCACTGTTGCTCTGTTTTTCAGTCCACAATGTAATTTCTGAGCTTGAAAGTTTTTCGGTTTCATCTTGCGTTACATTCTGAAGATAGTGCCTGGAAGATTTATAACAGGGAGCTTTCTGGCTGTCTGAAGCAATGAATTCTCCTTGATTATTGCCCTGCATTTTGCTACTAGGAACGTCTGCTAAGAGATTGGTGCTAGAATTCTTTTGGGGTGTTTGAGAAGACAACTCATCCACTTCATCTGTGATGTCTACTTCCTCATCATCAGATAACTTTTCAATTTTTACAGCGTTCAAGTTAGGATCAGCACGTCCCCTTAAACATAATGGTGTCCACGCCTCTGTCCCTTTGTCTTCAGTTTTAACCTGATGATTACTGCTGTTCTTCTGATTTGGTGTTTCTGTCTCTGGACCCCATTTTACCTTGTTAAAATCAGAATAAACCCCCAATATTAAGATTTTAAAATGCAATGACTGGCACAAAAAGCAAGATAAATACAATGCTATTAAATTGAGTACTTGTTAATGGTACGTGACACCTTTAATGTACATTTCCTCCAAGGGTTTACAACTGCATTTTAAATGTAAAGGATCACCATTTTAAATTTCTATAAACACATAACTCATTCGTGGCCTGGTGATTTTCATTAATCAAATAATCATGATTTATATATAACTGCCACTTATTTTTCACTGTTAAATTAGGGATCTGGCTCAGATCAACTGTAGAGAATGAACTGGTAACTATCATAGCAAGTTGTTCCATGAGATATTAAAATATTTCTAAAGGCTTATTTCTCAGAATGTCTGATACCTCAGCTAGTCATTTCTTATGATGCTAAAATAATACTTAACTGAAGGATATCTTCACTGAGTAAACTAAAGCCATTTTTCATTTAAATACAGGGATAACAGAAACAAATTGATTTTTTGCAGGTTCATTTAATGAAGCTTCAATATTATAAAACTTATATTTCAAGCCATGAAATTATCTTCCATATCTGCTATTATAGACATCAATATCTGGCAACATAACAAGGAAAAGATAATGAAAGTCACTAAGCAAATGTAATTTGAAATAAAAATATTTATTTATTTATGTTTAGAGACAGAGTCTCACTTTATTGCCCTTGGTAGAGTGCCCTTACGTCACAGCAACCTCCAACTCCTGGGCTTAGGCGATTCTCTTGCCTCAGCCTCCCGAGTAGCTGGGACTACAGGCACCCTCCACAACGTCTGGCTATTTTTTATTGTAGTTTGGCTGGGGCCAGGTTCGAACCTACCACCCTTGATATATGGGGCTGGCGCCCTACTCACTGAGCCACAGGCACCGCCCTGAAATAAAACCTTTATATACGAATTTTTTGAGAAGTCTTATAAATAACTGACATGCCCAAAGGATCTAACAGCTCTCAGAAAGGGATTATGTATAGATCCCTGTATCATAATAGAATGCCACACCCATATATTTGAGGTTAACTGGTTTACTATGTAGAACATGAAAGGGCAACAGGAAGGAAAAAGAGATGTGAAAACACAGCCTGAAAAAGTCTTTAATAACCCTGCTATCTACTTGAAGTCTCCTGTTTATAACTGTAAAAAATTCAGATGAAATTAGATGCATTCAATTTTATAACACATTAATGTCTGTTATAAGCTCAAAAACGTATCCACCTACCCTAGGTCTACAAGTAAAACTGGAATCCCAAGATATACTACATGTTCCAGGTTTATCAGCACAGGAATGAGAAGAACCAAGCTAAGCACCTCACCCTTAGTGAGCTGCCTAGAAAATGCTTCTCTCTGGTTATAAAGAGAGCAGATGATGAATGTATGATCAATGAATTCCAGTAACTACTACCTACGTCCAGCTAACACTAACACAGATCTTATATTCAGAGCCAAGACCGTTATTTATAATAAAACACCAATTTAATTTAAGATACTTCCAAATTTTATGTTAAGTTTGTATAGCTTAAACAGAATATATACAAATCTTCTAAATATGATAGCAAATGGTTGAATACAGTACAAATTACTTGAAATATTAAGGAACTAGATCACAACTACACTTTTCTTTATACTGCAATTAAAGTTTCAGACAATTCTTCAATACAACTGTAAAAAGTTCACTGCTATTAAACAGATTTCAGAATAATGACAGAATTTATGCTCCCTAAGCTCCAATAATTCTTAAAAGCTTCTACAATGCAAATATTTTGAAAAGAAATTATCCGGAGAAAACAACAAGACCTGTAAGATTTTCTCTTTAGAACACAATTTGCTTTATGTTTTTGAGCAATTAAGTATTTGTCCTTCTATTTAACTTTATGAAATTAAGTGTAATAAAATAACTTATTAACAGCAACACTCAAAACACTGAAGATATGCTCAAGAGGTTTCGAAAGAATCACCTGTATAGTATTATTTGGGCATAAAATACTTTCACTATAAAACTTTAACACTTGAGTTAAAGACATATTTCTGCTCTAATTTTGCCTACTTTAGCTATTATCATTATTAATTATGATATTTTTGTTCTGCTTACCTTTTTTTTTTTTATCATTTGAGATTCACTGAAGGTACAAAGAATTAGGTTAACTGATTGTGGTTGTTAGGTAAAGTCCCTCATATTCTGCTTACCTTATTTTTAAAATACTGTCTGGCATAACTCTTCACTTGTAAAACAGTGCGACTTCCAATTAACTTTGCAATTTTGGTCCACCTTCGGCCAAATTTAGCCTGTTATCACAATGGAAAAAAAATGCTTTTGATTAACTTACTTATGAATTTTCCAAGCAATTGCCACATATTAAAAAAAATTTTAAAGCCTCCATCTTTATTAACTTTGTAAAGCATACAATGAAGCCTTCTATATAGACTGTGCTCATAAAATCAAAGCCCACCTTCTTTTTCAGAACCTGGATTACTGAATATTGACTGCAACGATTTATGAATTCCTTTAGAAAAAAAAACAAAAACAGCTTAGTGAAGACCTATTGCTTCTTTTCCTAACCATCTGAACTCCTATTGCACTTGATCATGTTACAGATCTAAAATGACTTTTTCAAATAAGTGACTGAAATAGAGACAGACTATGTTTTCCACTTAAACAATCAACTGAACATGTTCCCTGCTAATTTCTCAATATTTTTTTTACCAAGATTTCATATCTTGCAATATTCATTAGGTGTATCAGAGCAGAGACTTTTGCTCTAGACAGATGTCACAGTGAAAGCTAAAAGACGGAATCACAGATGAGGCTGACCTCCAGCGAATGCCTCCTGACACCCTCTGGCATCAGGGCAGTGCACCTGCTAACACTGAAGCGGCAAAGGGGAAAAACTGAGAACTCTGGGAACTCCCGTGCGCTCTAAACTACAGACAAGAACACACGTAATTTCAAAGCTACAAGGAACTTTTTAGTATCAAGTCTAACTATGACCTAATACTGTACATAAATCCTTTATATAATATTCCCAATATATGATATTACCTAGCCCAACAATTCTAATTTTTTAGAATTCTTAAAACTATGAAAAACAACAAACTAGACACAACTCTGGAAAGTTGACCCCAGCGTCAGATTTACAGGCTAGGCAGTTATGCCTTATGGTAGCAAATCATCTTCAAAGAACTGACTTATATGATACACCTTAATTTTATACACTTATTTCTGATGTTATTAGAAAATCTGATGACAATTTCTTAAAACTCTAAGTACTTCTGGGAAAATTATTAAGTATAAATTAATTACTTAAGCTTGCTCTTAGCACCTAGCTGAGATCAACTTAACTGAAGAACTAGTTATCTCTATTATGGGATATAGGCAAGTAACTAACTTGGTAGTATAGAGCACTTCTAGAAACAAGACAGATCCACAGAAATTGTGTTTAATTGGACTAGTTATCTCTATTATGGGATATAGGCAAGTAAGTAACTTGGTAGTATAGAGCACTTCTAGAAACAAGACAGATCCACAGAAATTGTGTTTAATTGGACAGTAGGAGCTTGGGCACTAAGAAAATTGAGCAGAGGACACCAACAAGAAGAGCAAAGAAGCCACTGTGGTGGGACATGCCTCTGGCCCCAGCTAAGGCAGGGGTGGGGGGTTGGGGGCAGAGAATGTGGGGAGTGCAGAGGCAAATGGATTGCTTGAGCCCAGGAGTTCAAGTTCAGCTTAGGCAACATAGTGAGATCCCCCATCTCTAAAATTAATAAATAAATAAATATATGGAGGAGCAAAGAAAACATATCACCAATTTCAAAATAGAGCAAAGGGGCAGTTATATGCTCAAGAAAGGGAAGGAAAAAAATCTTTCTTCATTGTTTAGCACCACAAAATTCCCTTCAAGCCTGAGAGAATTCAGTCTTTATACGCAAGCTACATCAACACATTTAAAAGGGCTGGGAACACACCAACTCCATGCTTCCTGCATGGAAAACATTCAAAGTTTAATGTTTTTTTAATGCACACAGATTTTTACGTATCTCTATACAAATAAATATACATTTGCTTATATATGGACAAAATACTCTGGAAGGAAACACAAAGAAGGAATGACACTGGTTATCTCAGCAAAGACAACTGAAGGCCACCAAGAGAGTGAGAATACTTAACACCCTATAAATTTAGGAGCCTTTAGAATTTGAACCATGCAAATGTCATCCCCTTGCAACTACCACCTAAAAAACGAACCTCAAATCCCTAACTCATTGTGTATGCGTGCATATACATATTTGGTCTCTAATATGGGGCAAAACACCAAAGTTGTCAGCACTCTAAATAAATGACTGATTATGGTTAGATTCTATAAATGACAGTCATGCAACAGACTGAGATAAAAATATAAAAAACATCACCAGCACAGGAATAAAACCTCAAGATAGTTTATATATTTATATAAGATCATAGGGCATACAGATGTCATGGTGTTAACTAGAAAAATACAATTAACATTTCATTTCTCATCATCTATAGAAATGTTAACAATGATATTTTCATCAGCATTCATGAATCTTACATAAATATAATGCGAATAATCTACTACAAATATATGTAGTATACAATATACATAATTTCAAAGTTAATTAGAACAATACTGGGTAATATTCACTTAAAAGGAAAAGATATTACCTAATTTGACAGTAGAAATAAAAGAATTCTGAATATTAAAGAGCTTTTTCAAAATTAGAAATTGGCACATGTATTTTTTCCATTATTTATAACTTCTGGACATTTAAACAGATCTCACTGCAGTAGACAGTCTCGTGAAGGAAATGTTTCTGGTCTTCGTTTACATCCACTGAAATATCAGACTCTGTACATAATGCCAAGTATCTGAATAAAGACGCAGTTAATTACTCAATTTCAAATACACAAGTTTTTGTTTTGAGAACATCAGAGCATTAAATAATTTTGCCTTTTAATCCAGGTAGTTGGTGTCATGTATACAGATATAGCTCAATTTCTTGGACTTCATTAATACCAAAAAGTGTGAAAACTATATGCTTAAGTCTATTTTAGTACCTTAAATATAAGTTGAAAGGAATTCTCCTGTACTACACTACAAACATCATTACTTTACAGAAAAACTAAAGGTGTTAAATTTATAATTAAGAAGAAAATTCCAGTCTTTATAAATTAACTTAACCTTATAACTCTATCAATATTTGCTTCTAGCACCATTTTACTATAAATTAAAAATTGCTCTATTTACCAGCCCTTGTTCAAACAGCTCTTTTTCTTCTATGGTCCACTTTACTGAGTAACTGGCTGGTTTTGTAGGAGAGTGTACCCTGAGGGGAAAAAAAGGAATTGCAAAAAAAAATTTCTGAAATGGAACATTCCATATTTATGTAGCTAAAGGTTATAGATAGCCATGGGCTAAATTCAATACTTTGAGTCTAAGAATTAAAAAACAAAGAACAAAAAAAGAAGAAGGCTGCAGACTCTACCTGGGGAGAGAGATTCACCCTGTCCTGTATCTCTAGCTCAGGATGACAGGAGCCCCAAAGAAACAATCCCTGGGTCTGAGTGAGGCTAACACTAAAAGACATTAAAGGAAGTCAATGTGATAATAAACAAATCGGCTCCCTTAGACGGGATATAAAGCAGCAGGCAATACTACATTCCCAGTGTCTGAAAGGCACGTAAGAATTTCAATGGGTTCCAGAAATACTATCTCTTTACTACTTTCATGCAAATCCATGTAAATACTGAGCGAGAAAAGTACTCAAAAAAAAAAAAAACGAAGGCATCACATTTATTGCTTTTAAAGTTCATTATCTTAAGAAATTAAAAATAAAAGTGATGACATTCACCAATCTAAGCAAGCTATTAATCCTTCTATTAATTTCATTTTATTGTCGTTTATTTAGCAATACAAAAGCCAAAGGCTACTCAGTGCTCAAGCTCTTGGGTAATTGCGAATATGTAAATCCACCCTTTAAGAGATGGCAAGTGATCAAGTCTATAAAAGGCTAAATAAAGCCAATTTTTTTCAATTATAGCAAAAGGATATTTTTAAAATAGTTACAAAGCCAAAGGAAAACTTTGTTGAAAACAAGGGAAAATTAACTGACCGAGCAATAGAAAGCAAGTCAATTCCTAATATATTAGATAATAGTTTAACATTTTTTCCACAAATCCCTAGGAAACCATCTTTTCCATAATGTGATAGAATCACCTATGCAGGGCCATAGATGAAATTCTGGCAAGTAAATAACATCATAAAATTAAACTCATAGCATTCCAACATTTGCACAAAAAAAATTCTGTTTTTATATTTAATGTTTTTTATAACTCAAGGTCAAGAGGGATTTTCCACAGGCCAACTATGATTTTTTAAAAAACCAAAAATTCTCCCATAATTTTTGACTAATCATAAGGGTTTTAAAAATAAAAAAACCGTAAGTACCTACATGATTTTTGCTGTTTTCTGCAGACTGCACCACATGAAAAAAGAAAATAAGGAAGTGTGTGAAGTATTTAAAAATACAATCCAGACTTTAAAAAGTATTATAAATTGATGTTACCTCTTCACATATTTTTTATCATCTTCCTTTTGATCAAGCCAGAATTTTTCCGGTAGTGATTTTTTAGATAAATAATACCTGTGTAATTAAGGAAACTTTTCCAGCAATACTAAAGTCATATAATTTTTATGCAACTTATACAAAGTAGGCATTCTTTAGGAAAGTCATATTTGAATTCAAGTTAAACCAATTCCTCTCAAAGCCCTTTTCAGGTCTGCAAAACTTATGTTAAACATGCTTACACCTCACAGGGTTGTTACATGGATCAGTAACATGTAAAATCAAGTAACACGGTGCTTGCACAAAACGTGTGCTATATAAATGCTAGTTTCCCTATCTTCCCTATTAAAAGTAGCTCACAGAAGATCCAGCCTCACACACAGAAAATGTCATAGATGACAATGATTGGTTGTCCCAGGCAATTTGGGAGTATTTGTTTTCATATTTCTAGGGTAACATAGAAAAGAGTTCAAGGATCTTCTCTTCCCTAAAAAAATGACAAACATTCACCAAATCGGCCAGGAGAACCTCCCTTTCAAAAGTTCTTATAACTAGCTTAAAGAAATACTGTTGCATTAGCCTCAGATACGCTTCAGTTAACAAAGCTTACTGACTATATATTGTATATGTCAGGTACTATGCTAGAAGAAAACAACATTCCTGTCCTGTAATCAGGGATTTTCAACCCATGTGCCATGAGAGGATCTTGGGTATGCTGCAAAAATTTTTAAAGATCATTAATTAAATATTTTGAATGAGGTTCAAAGCACATTATATAATTATATTCCTTTTTCCCCTCTTTTTTTGACAAAATTTTAGTGTGCCATGGAAGTTTAACTATAGGTTCAAGTGCCGTGAGATAAAAAAAAAAAAAAAAAACTGAAAAACACTGAACACTGTTTTAAAGGCTCACATATAACTTTTACTCATTATTTGTTTCTCAATCTGGAGGCAAACAAGTGATTACTAAGTGCCCATTCATCTAGAATTGTAATGTAGCCATTAACTACTCAACTTTTCAACGCTTAAAACATGGTTTGCATAAACTGAAATGTACTATAAGTATAAAACACATTGGATTCAAAGACTTAGTACAAAACAATGAATGTAAAATATTAATGTTTTAATATTGATTATATATTAAAATGATAATATTTAAAATATCTTGGGTTAAATAATATATTAAAATTAATTCCCTCTGTTCTGGTTTTAAATGAGGCTACTAGAAAAGTTTTAATTATATGTGACTCTTGTTGAACAGCAATAATCTAGGCTATAATTGCTACGTGTGGGGAGAGTCAGAGAGTAAGACAATGGGACCAATCTATGAGAATTAAGGGTACAGAGATACTCTAAGGTCAACGTAACAAATCCATGAAATGCAGATGAATGCATTGAAAATAAACTACTCCTTATTAGACTATCATTAGTCTTTGTAAATTATAAGATCAGAAGTTCAATCCTGTCATTTACATACAAGAAAACTGAACCATAGATAAGAACACACATCTTTTGAAGAAAAAAATTTGCTTTGTAACTTTTTACTTAGATTCTTCCCACATAACACCTGTAAATTATAAAAATGACAACTTTTACATGTTCTAATTCTTTGTCCCTGGACAAATGAACTTCTCTGGGTTTCAGCTTACATAACTTTGAAAATGGGAAGTTTGGACTTAAGATTCTAAATGATTTAAATATTCTATCATTTCTACTCACTATTCAGATATTCCAAAAAGTTAGCTGACAACAGAAACTCAAAAATATTGAGTCAGACATCAGGCAATATAATGGTAAAACAGAACATGATGGGAAAAAAATGTTGCTTTCTGCATAGATAACATGATATTATGTTAATAGCAGCCCAAGGCTGAATACAACCCATATAGTAAACAGTGGCCTCTTATAATCTCTTATAATCATTGAAGGATACTCTTCTTCCAACAACATTTTCTCAATGACAGCTCTGTTCTCTTCACTGATGGTGCTATCCAGAGTCCAAGGCTATTAAAAAAGAGAATATATTTTTTTATTTACTGCTTTTTGAAATTAGCTTCTACATTTTGTTAAATAAAATTACATAGTAATGTGACGACTAATCACAACAGCCACCATTTACTAAGCACACAGACATACGTCTTTGATTCTCACGGTAACAGTGAGATAGGCCTTAGCAAGCACATTTCATGGCTGCGTCCACAGCACTCTAAGTGGAAGAGCAGGGAGCTTACACTCAAGTCTTGGGATGCCACGCCTCGTGCTTCTACTCATTTTGAGGTAATAATGGCCACCAAGTACAAGAAACTATTTATTAAGCACTAGATATTTTGCTAGACACTTATCCTACTTCTAAAATTTACCACCATTCCTTTTTCCCCTCAGCCACAATCTCCATAAATGATCATACTCATTTCAGCTCTCAAGTTAAACATTTTCAGCTCCTATTTTTTTCTCCAAGCTCTAGACTGTTATATCCAACTGCCCACTCAAGATTTCCACATGAATATTTAATTGGCCTCTCAAACTTTAAACATAATCAAAATAGAGCTCATCATCACATATCTCCACCTGCTTCTCCTCATCTTCCCAACTTACAGAAGGCACTACTTACTAGTCACTACATTCTTCCATCCAGAAATCCAGAAATTATTGTAGCTTCATTTTCCCTCAACCCCCATATTCAATATATCAACCAATTCTACTTCCAAAATAATTCAAACTCATCTATTCTAGCCCTTCTGCTACCACCTCAGGCCAAGACCTCTTCAACAAATCTGGCTTCATTTACTGCAAATTGTCTCTAAACTGGTTCCTTTGATTCTACTCTTGATTCCCCACCATCTAATCTTCATCATAGTACCCAAAATGAATTTTACAAAAATGAATTTACTCATCTGTATAAAATCTGCACAAAGTATCTTTTTTTTTTTTTGAGCCTTACTTTGTAGCCCTCCGTGGAGTGCCGTGCTGTCACAGCTCACAGCAACCTCAAACTCTTGAGCTCCAGCTATTCTTTTGACTCAGCCTCCCAAGTAGCTGGGACTACAGGCGCCTGCCACAACACCCAGCTATTTTTATAGAGACAGGATCTAGCTCTTGGTCAGGATGGATGTACAAAGTGTTTTAATGATGCCCTAGTTTACTTACAATAAAATTTAAACCCCTTAGCAAAATCTGACCCCCAACCACCATAAGACAGAACCCCAGCCTGCCTCTCCAACCATGTCACACACCATCACTCTTCTTTTTCTCACCACCTTATTGGACACTGGCCTTCAACTAGTATTGAAGCTTTTGCACTTGTAGGTCTTCCTGCTCAGAACCTTTTTTTTTTTTTTTTTTTTAGAGACAGTCTCACTTTGTCACCCTCAGTAGAGTGTCGTGGTGTCACAGCTCACAGCAACCTCTAACTCCTGGGCGTAGGCGATTCTCTTGCCTCAGCCTCCTGAGTAGCTGTGACAACAGGCGCACGCCACAACGCCCGGCTATTTTTTGTTGCAGTTTGGCTGGGGCCGGGTTTGAACCCACCACCCTCGGTATATGGGGCTGGCACCCTACTCACTGAGCCATAGGCACCGCCCTGTTTAGAACTTTTTTCCCAACCGTTTATGTACATACCCTTTCCATTACTTTTCAGTTTACATCTCACCTCCTCAGGGTTATCCTGACATCTTTATCTAAAGTAGGCTCTCACAACCTTCAGTCAGCATCTTACTTATTTCCTTTAGAATCTATAATTAGTCGGTCTATTTATCACCCACCTGTAAGTCCTTCCAGAACCATGTCGACCTTCATTAGAGTTACATACTCCAAACCTGGCACACAGCAAAAGTAGTACTCAATAAATGTCTGCTAGAGAAGAATGCATTCTGTGATAGCCCCCATTCTTTTCTTTCAGATAAAGAAACTGAACCTTACAAATTTGAGAAACTGAGCCTTACATATAGGAAGAATATGTACTTAAATCTATCTGTCTCTAAAGCTATTTCTTAATAGATCACTTTTCAAAGTGAAAAGAAGAGGTTTCTATTTTTAAAGTAAGAAAGAGTGTTCAACATATTATATCTGTAATTTTTGAGAACTGGCACGAAGTTTTAAAAAAGGCACTCTGGTCAACAAGTAACAGCTTAATATACCTCATATTTTCATAAAATACTTACAATAAGGCCATTTTCAGTTCTCCATGATGAATCAAGATAGTGATCTTGTTGTAAAACTGATGCTGTATTTTCATCACTTCTGGAATAATTAAGAAAATGAGTACATAAGTGACATTATATCAGCTAATGGATATAACTCATATAGCACAGTGGTGACTGGCAGGTCGTAGGTGTTAGGCAAATACTTAGTTAGTTCCCTTCACCCCTTAACAAAAAGATTTAAATTTAACACTGTGGAAATGCCTGCTCTACCTCTCTGACCCATGAAATACACAGTGGCTTTAAGCTACCTTAGTTCCACTGCTAAACAGCAAGTCTGACTGTTCACTTCTTTTGTTTCTTAAGAATAAACAATATCACGAGGAAAAAAATAACACAAAGCAGTAACTACAATATGCTCTGTGACCATGAAGCAACACTTCAGACTGTACTAATGAGTATCCGTGTGTATACAGCAATTCAAATGTGCAATAAACCCTTTCAGCTGTGTCTAAATCAAAATTCATTATTTGAGGGCTTTTTAATATCCATTGGGGATCAAACTTTGTTAATTCTCTCATTCTTTTCATTGAACTATTAAGACCTCTTTAAAGTTACATTGTTCATCTCATACTTGAAAAGGCTAAAGAATTAAGTTTTAGGGGACCCAATCTATGATATAATTTATTTAATATTTTGGTTTTGTATGTTCTAAGTTACAGCTTCTTATTTAAGTTATTGACTTTTTCTAGATCTAGTCTAATGGTGAGAATTTTGTACCTCTTAGACCACAAAAACCTATCGACACATTTGAGTATTTAATTAATCCTACAGCAGTTATAATAAATTGTGGAATGAGCAATTCTCTATGATGAACCAAAAGCAGTATTTTCTCTCAAATGTTGATGGCAAAGACATTAAAACTCAAACATCAACTTTTATCTGGAAGAGGCTACCAAGAGGGGTAAGAGATTCTGTGAGTAGTATCAGCAAAAGGCAATCTTTACGCAAATAACTAGGCCTGCCAAGAGTTTAGGAGATGGGATTACTACCGCTTCAAGTTCATTGCAGAAATCTTTCATATATAGTATTTCTCAGTAAAGATCAGCTACGTTCATACCCTGGTGTATGTATCCAAATACCTGGTTCAGCGCCTGTAGCTTAAGCGGCTAAGGTGCCAGCCACATACACCAGAGCTGGCGGGTTCGAATCCAGCTCAGGCCTGCCAAACAATGACAACTACAACCAAAAAATAGTGGGGCACTGTGGCGGGAACCTGTAGTCCCAGCTACTTGAGAGGCTGAGGCAAGAGAATCACTTAATCCCAGGAGTTAGAGGTTGCTATGAGCTGTGATGCCACAGCACTCTACCCAGGGCAAAAACTTGAGGCTCTGTCTCAAAAAAAAAAAAAACCAAAAAAACAAAAAACCTACCTGAATCTCCATCGGTACTAAAAATTAACACGTTTAAGCCTGAAATCACCTTTCTTCTCCTCCCAATCTGCTACTCTTCTTTCGTTGCCTATCACAGTCAATGGCACCTCCATCTCCCTAGCTGTCCAGGACAGAAAGCTAACCTGGCCTTTTTCTTCATAAGGCACATTTCATCTGTTGCCAATTCTATTGTTTCTCCCTTTTCCAAATCCAGTCCTCCCACTATATCTGCACCACCACTGAGGTCCTGTATTTTCCTTATAATTTTCCTGGGTAAGTATAAGAGATAAAACTGACAAGCCGTTCAGTTTCCCTCCTTTCTCTTCCTCTAGTTATCTCCATCTGACATATACATATGTTCACTGCCTGTCCCATCCCACAAGAATGTTAGCTCTAGAAAGCAGGAACATAGTTTAGATAATTGCTCTATACCCAGGGTTTACAATCAATATGTTGCATAATCAAATGAACAAGGGAGGTGGGGCATGGATTGCACAGGTCTCTAGCAGTTAAGGAATAAGGATTGTATCATAAAACCAATAGGGGAGTGAAAGGAATAACATGATCATATTTGAATGTAAGAAAGACTACTCTAACTGGAAGGAATAGAAGAGGAGCCAAGGAAACAAGGAGCATTAAGAGGGAGCAATTATAAAAATACTAAAGAAAGGCGACAGTAACTGATATACAGGGAACAAGCTGTGTTAATAGGAAGTGAAGACATTTGAAAATATATATAGATAGAATCAACAGGCCCGTAATAGCAGATAGGATGGGGCTGTGGAAGGAGGGAGGAGAGGAAAAGGAACGAAGTATTTTGAGTGACTGGATGGATGCTAGTGCATTGATTAAATTAGGGAACACTGGGGAGGCAGGTGGAGAAAGTTTATAAGCAGAGACTAAGATGTCTGTGGGAAATCCAAGAGAAGGCAGAGTCAGAAACTGGATAAAACGAGATGAAACTCAGTGAAGAGAGATTTGGGTTAGTGACAGATTTGGGAAGCACAGGCATGTACTCAGTTTAGCAAACTGTCATTCCCTAGGCAGGTCAAAATGGTCCAATGGTGGCAAAATTTCATATGGTTCAATCTAACAGATCGAAATTGAAGTCTTGGTTCAGTGCCTGTGGCTCAAGCGGCTAAGGCACCAGCCACGTACACCTGAGCTGGCGGGTTCGAATCCAGCCTGGGCCCGCCAAACAACAATGACCGCTGCAACCAAAAAATAGCCCCGTGTTGTGGCAGGCGCCTGTAGTCCCAGCTACTTGGGAGGCGGAGGCAGGAGACTTGCTTGAGCCCGGGAATTGGAGGTTGCTGTGAGCTGTGATGCCACAGAACTCTATCCAGGGTGACAGCTTGAGGCTCTGTCTCAAAAAAAAAAAAGAAAAGAAATTGAAGTCTTGAGAGATGGTATTACCAGGGGCTGTGTGATGAGTGATGAGAAGTCCTATGACAAAACTCCTTGCAATACCACGACTTACAGAACAAGCAAAAGAAAAGAATGATGAGAAAGAATGGTAGGTAAAGTAGAGGGAAACCAAAACATTAGAAGAGGGAACCATCTTCTAACTCTGGTATCTAGCACTTAGCAAATTTAAAGTGTTTTATATTAATCCTCAAGGGTTCCACAGATTCTATCATTGTGTGTTAGCTATACACTTCCATTTACACTGTAATTTCATATGATTGGAAACCAATACTATGGGCACCATTCGCCAGAATATAATGTTAATGATGCTCCTTGTAATAGTATAAGACAATGGCTCTGACCATCAGGAACTAATAACCTTTGTAATACTGTTTGTATGAGACTAAGATTGCCAAAGGTGCCACCAGTAAACCTAAAACTCAAGCAAAACAGGTAGAAAAAAGAAAGAAAAAGAGAAAGGGAGGAAAAATTAAACACAATAAGAAAAATTAAGATAAACGTATGGCAGAGGCATACACCTAATGCCCTTAGACGATCTTTAGTGTTTCCAAGGCCAACACAATTCTTCTGGGCTACAGATAAGTCTCACTGCCCACCTAGCTCATAGATATACTGTGAAAAGTAAATTAACAAGCATGCAAAATCACTTGGTCAAGATTTTAAATATCACAAGCACCGTAAATGGTTACTGTTAATAAGGTCTCCTTACTCATCTGCATAGTTCTGGACTGCTTTGTCTAAAGATTCTAGGGAGAAATGTCTGTATGACTTTAATTATCTCTTACATTTTTATAGTGCCTTAGTGCCCACTATTCACTTTTAAATACACCATCTTAGTGCCTCATAGGCAGAATTTGTAATCATCTCCCCAGTTCACAGAGGCCCTAATATTATGGTGAACTACACGAAATCGCCACTTTATAAATCAAAAATAGTCTAATATTGGCAAATCACATGGTTCAATAGAGTTAGGTAATCACAGTTAAACAACATAGTTGGCTGCACTTAGAAATCAGGCTGTCGGATTCAAGGCCACTCTGGGCCTCTAGTGTCTTACTCGGAAAACAAGAAGTCAAAGAGGATTCTGCTGCAAACTGGCCTGTTCTGTTTATTTAACTGTATTAAATAAACTGTGATCCGTCACTGGATCCTCACAATACCATCTCTGAGGTTAACGGGATGGCAAAAACACACATCCTTTACAGAACACTGACAGTTATGTTGAAACACATCCCACAATTATTTCACTTGAACCTCACACACTTACGACTCTCAGTTTACCCGTGAGCGGTCTGAAGCTCAGGCTAGTTCAGCGCCCTGCCAAGGTCACGTTACTAAGTAACTGGCAGGAACAGCAAATGCAGAAGGAAAAGCAGAACTACCCAACTCTAACATCTGGCCCACCTCCTGTAAGTCAAGCTGCCTCTCGGAAAGTTTTCACAACTATCTCTGTGGAAGAGGGGATGGGACGACTCGCCCAAGGTCACGGGTCCCTGCGCTCGGGTCTGGTCCGTGGCCGCCCGTGTTCTAGTCATTGTCGGGGAGATTCTGGGGGAGATTCTGAGGCGGAGGGAATGGAAGTCGGAATCTAATGGCCTCAGCCAAGTGCAGAAAGAGAAATCATCATCCGGGTAAAAGGTGAAGGCGACTCTTGAGCACCTGCGCCCCAGGTCCCCGCCCGCCGCGCTCCGGACAAGCCCGCCGGGGGCGGCACGGCGCCTCCCAGGCCAACCGGAGACTCCGGCCCCGCGGACAGACTTCAGCCCCCCCGTCCCGGGCCCGACCTGTGGCCTCTGCAAGCCCCTCTCCTCTAATCCGCGCCCCTTCTCGCTCCGGCGACACCCCGGCTCCATGCCTCACCCTAGTTGTGCCGCCACGGCCACCACGTCTCCTTCGATATCCACCTCCGCTTCTTCAGCCGCCATGATGAGCCCCGACCGCGTCAGTCCTTCCGACAGATCCCGCGAGACGTGGAGGGCTCGGGGGCGGGGCCAAAGACGTCAAGGGGCGGGGTTGTAGGCTCGTCCAGTCCCTCCCCGCCGGGAGGCGGAGCTTCTAAGGAAAGGCGGGCCCGGGGGCGTGGCCATTTGAATTAGTTGCCGTGCTCGGTTTGGGGGAAGTGGCCCAGGTCTGAGCTTTTGACAGCTTGTGTTTTTGGACAGTTTTTTTCTCACCTCACTCCTTTCATTTGTGAAATGAGGATACAGTGGCAAATGACTTTCTGGACTGATGCAAAAGTCATGCCAGAACCGCTTTGTGGACTGTGAAGGTGGTAACCTTGCAGGCCCTTACCTGCTAGTGGTTGTTGAAGAATGTCTCTCTCCCAGCACTTATGTAAAGTCATTCACCATTTTACTTAAGTGTTGGACGGCTTAAAGAAATTCAACAAATATTTAAGCATGTAACTTAATGATTGTGTAATTTATTTTGTAGCAATCTTTACAATTTAAAGGTCACTCTCATAAGCATTAATCCTTATAATAGCCCAGTAAAATAGGCAGGGCTGGTATCAGCAATTATTCTTCACAGATGATGAAACTAAGGCTCAGGAAGCTGAAATAACTGCCCAAGGACAGACTGCCCAAGGTGTAGCCTGGGCTCTGGAACTAGGAGCATGAGCCAAACACTCATGCAGGGTAAAATGGTCCTTGATTACTAAGATTCAGAATCTCAGGAAAACAGGGAGACCATTCCCAAAGCCTGCCTTACTTTGAGAGTTTACGGAGTTCTTATACCCTCCCCAAAAGTTACTGTCTTTAGCCGTATATCATCCAGCCCTTTGATCTCTAGCTGAAGGACTCCGTGTTGTTACTTTCCCAAGCTGTACAGCTGGTGTTTTTAATTCAGTCCAGGGTCTCAGTGGCCTTCATGGCATTGCAATCTGGGGAAGACCATCTGATAACTACTTAGATCATTGGTAATATTTACAGCTAAGAGGATGTGGGGTTGAGGCTGTTTCTCCTCTTATAAGGGGATCCACCTGGTGTCCGCAGCTGAACAGCTAGGGTGAGATGTAGAAACTGGGTCTCCCTGGGACGAGAAGGGGCCGGGATGTGAGGAGAGGGCCTTGGAAAGGCTGCAGGTCTGG
The DNA here is from genome assembly GCA_963574655.1 of Perodicticus potto. NCBI lineage: Eukaryota > Metazoa > Chordata > Mammalia > Primates > Lorisidae > Perodicticus > Perodicticus potto. Next base: position 58,018 of record CAUYRH010044574.1, read on the forward strand.
TAAGGGAGAAGGGGCCAGAAGTCAATCCACTGGGTCAGGATCTATTGTCTAAGACCTTGAGCTTCAAAGACAGAACTAGGAACAGAATCCAGGCCTTGTTAACTCTATACTGGGAGCTCTTTATGCACAAATCACATCATTAGGAAATGTGCAGGATAAACACCATTTCTGCCAAGGAATTTATGGCTTCTCACAAAAGGAGGTATTGCTTTTACGCATTCCTCTGCCTTAGCGGCTATCACCCATACCATTGTAATTGTTTACTTGTCTGCCTCCCTGACTGAAATGTGGGTTTCTTAAGGACAAAGACCACCAGTCCTTATACCACCAATAGTCATATGGTGTCCAACACATAGTAGGGGCTCAGTAAATATTGAACAGATGCATGAATCAATCAATTAATGAAATGAGCTCACCTCCCACACTATTCTCAATTTGTCCCATGTCACCTTTGCCTGCTCTCAGGTCATAAAATGAACTTCATTATGAATGTGACCACAGAAGATAGAAGGAGAGATTTCTAAAGAGGAAGATCCCAGGGCTCAGAAATGAAACTGTATGAGGACCCATTCTCAGGCCACCCTGGGGGTGCTGCTTCTGTTGTCAAAGGGCTTATCTAATGACCAGTCACAAAGGTGACACCATGCCTGGCACAGAGTAGGCACTTGAATTTAGTTTAGAGCAGGGTTAGGGTTTCTTTTCTTTCTTTCTTTATTTTTTTTTGAGACAGAGTCTTACTTTGTCACACTGGATAGAGTGCTCTAGCATCATAGACAGCAACCTCAAACTCTCAGGCTCAAGTGATTCTCTTGCCTCAGCCTCCCGAGTCGCTGGGACTACCAGCGCCTGCCATAATGCCTGGTTATTTTTAGGGACAGGGTCTCGCTCTTGCTCAGGCTAGTCTCCAACCTGTGAGCTCAGGCAATCTACTGGCCTTGGCCTCCCAGATTGCTAGGATTACAGGCTTGAGCAATCGCACCCAGCCTCTTTTTCTTTTCTTTCTCTCTCCCTCTCTCTCTTTCTCTTTTTTTTTTTTTTTTTTTTTAAGAAAGGGAACTTCTGTAATAGAGTGACATGGTATCATCTAGCTCACAGCATTCTCAAATTCCTGGGTTCAAGCAATCCTCCTGTCTCAGCCTCCTGAATAGCTGAAACTACAGGTGCCCTTTATGATGCCCAGCTAATTTTCTCACTCTTGCTCAGGCTGGTCTTGAATTACAGAACTCAAGGGAGCCTCCCACCTTAGCTTCCCAGAGTGCTAAGGTTATAGGTGTGAATTACTGTGCCTAACCAGTGTTAGGGTTTCTTAAAAGCATACGAATGAGCTAGGTAGTCAAAAGAAATATAGAATGGATGTGCCTTTCATTGATCCTTACCTAGCACGCAGGAATGGGGACCACAGCAAGACTGATCCATTGTGTCAAATGAGAATGGTGCCTCCCAGAGCATAACGCCGAATACCATGTGAACACCCTCTCCAGCAAATCACTGAACTAAAGGCCTTTCCAGTCCAGTGCCAGGCATTAGTAGGCATTAACATATATGTGAAAGGAAGAAAAGGCCTGTACAGAAGTCAGATGTGCCCCGGTTATGGAAAGGGATCCCTCAACAGAGACACTAGTTTAAAATCTCTTCATACATGCCCCACACCACGTTCTTAGTTAGTTGACTTTATGCAAAACCAGTTCCAGAGAGATTTAGGTCCAACCCCGCCCATGAGGATGTTGCTATAACCCATCTGGTGTCAGCAACACCTGTAATGCAGGTGAACTCCAGAGGCCCTGTCTGCTATTTAGAATTCCCTATTCTAGATACCTGCAATTCTGGGACTTGTTGAAAGATCCACTTTCTTACCAAGTAGTTTGAAAGGACGATTTAGAATTGATGTTTCACAAATACTTGTTGCATTTGTGTTTGTACTTTGTGTTTGGTACTGAGAAAATGGCATTGAATACAACAACTGACTCAGTCTCTGCCTTCATGAAGTGGATCAAGCATGCAATTTTAAGGCCATGTACACATAATAACTTCCATGATGGAGGACTTACGGGCTTCTGTGGGATCACAGAGGAGGGGCACTTAACCCAGAATGAACCCTCTATTGTACTATACTTCTAAGGAGGCTATTGATAAGTCAAAATTTGAAAGTAATGCTCTAGACCCTGGGGAATACAAAATAGAAAACCCTATCTCTAACTTGAAGAAAGAACCAATGGAAAAAAATGAGAGGGAATAGTATAATGCCAGGGCACACACAAGGTCAGGAATAGTGCCTTTTACCACTGGCCAAACTAAACAACCTCATGATTCATGAGACGTTGGGTAAATAACTTGCATTTCATCTTAGCAAAAGGCCAAGAAATAACAAGGTAAACAAATCTGAAGGGTATTGCCAAAGTTGTGGCAAATGATTATCTCTAGGGAGAATACCACTCTGGTGCTACCTAACAAATCTTAAAGAAAAGACGTGAAAAGATCAAAATATTTCCAGGTAATGTAACTGCATCCTTTCCAACCCCAATAAAGTCCAAGAATACTTATAGAAATACAAAAATATCCAGCATCCAAGCCATCCAATTACCAGGCATGCAAAGAATTCAGAAAACACCCATGATAAGGAAAACTAAATCCATTGAAATCCACCCAGTACTGACACGGATGTTAGAATCACCATGGACATTAAAACAGTTATTATAACTATATTCGGCAAGTTCAAAAAGTTAGGTAGAGACATAGAAAATATAGCGATAAAAAGAATAAAATTGAACTAGAGGTGAAAACTACAATGCCTGAGATGAAAAATACACTGGATGGGATTAATGGCAGATTAGATATTGTGACAGCAAGGGTCAATAACTTGAACACACAACAAAATGAAACATAGAAGTAAACAATTTTGGCAGCACCTGTGGCTCAACGGAGTAGGACACTGGCCCCATATGCCGGAGGTGGCGGGTTCAAACCCAGCCCTGGCCAAAAACTGAAAAAAAAAGAAGTAAACAATTTAAAAAATAAACAGATCACAGAGCCGTAGGGCAACTTCAAGCTTCCAAGTATATGAGAAATTGGAGTCTCTGAAAATCGTGGAGTGAGAATGGGAATCAAGAAAAATACTCCAAGAAATAATGACTGAAAAACTTTCCAAACTTTTGGAAAGCTACGAACTCACAGATCCAAGAAACTTGAAGAATTCTAAGCAGAAGAAACATGAAAAAAAGTATACAAAGGCCCATTATAATAAACTTGCTCAAAACTAGTGTTAAAAAGGAAATCTTAGCAGAGAAAAAAAAAAACATGTTAACTACAGAGGAACAAAGATAAGAATGACCACAAATTTCTTGTTGAGAACAATTAAAACAAAGAGGGCAAAGCAAAATCTTTAAAGTACTGAATGGAAAGAAATAAGTCAACTTAGAATTCTATACCTGCTAAAATTGTCTTTCAAAAATAAAGGCAGAATAAGGACCTTTTATTTATTTATTTTTTTTCTTGAGACAGAGCCTCAAGCTGTCACCCTGGATAGAGTGCTGTAGCATTGCAGCTCACAGCAACCTCCAATTCCTGGGCTCAAGCGCGTCTCTAGCCTCTGCCTCCCAAATAGCTGGGACTATAGGTGCCCGCACCAACGCCCGGCCATTTTTTGGTTGCAGCCATCATTGTTGTTTGGCTGGCTTAGGCTGGATTTGAACCCTCCAGCTCAGGTGTACGTGGCTGGTGCCCTAGCCCGTTGAGCCACAGGCGCTGAGCCAAGGACTTTTTAAAGACATGCAAAATTTGAAAAAATTTATTATCAACCTACTTGTACTACAAAAAATGTTAAAGGACACCTTTGAGGCAGAAGGAAATGGTATAAGAGGGAAATCTGGTTCTACATAAAAGAATGAAGATTACAGAGAATGGTGACTCTATGGGTACATACATAAGATTTTTTCTTTGCATTTAAATCTCTCTAAAAGAGATGACTACATAAACAAAAAGTATAAGTAAAAAATATGTCAAAAATAATGTAAAGTCCAGGAAGAAAGAAATGCCAGTATAATATTGTAAAGTTTGTAACCTATATTGGAATACTTGAATATGCTATTACCATGATATGTTAAAAATCTATAGTATGAACCCTAACACAAATACTCAAATAACAAAACAAAGTTTGAATGTTAACAATAGAAATGTATTAATATAGTACATGTGTTCCTATTTTTTAATTTTTTTTTTTTTTGCGGTTTTTGGCCGGGGCTGGGTTTGAACTCACCACCTCTGGCATATGGGGCCAGCACCCTACTCTTTTGAGCCACAGGCGCCACCCCATGTGTTACTTTTTAAAAAAAGAAAAGGGGAGAGTGATTGTTAACTTGCAAAAGGGTATGGAACTAGAAATTATTGGAGCAGGAATTCAAAACATCTAAGTTCACAGTGGTAAATACTGTCATTGCTTTTCCAAGCAATGTCCAAGGAAAGCTGGAGTGTTACAAGTTAATGGCTCTGGTTTGAAGGAAGATTCTAGTATTTTCTTTTTTTTCTTTTTTCTTTTTTTTTTTGAGACAGAGCCTCAAGCTGTCACCCTGGTTAGAGTGCTGTGGCATCACAGCTCACAGCAACCTACAATTCCTGGGCTTGAGTGAGTCTCTTGCCTCCACCTCCCAAATAGCTGGGACTATAGGCGCCCGCAACAACGCCCGGCCATTTTTTGGTTGCTGCCGTCATTGTTGGTTGGTGGGCCTAGGCTGGATTCGAACCCGCCAGCTCAGGTGTACGTGGCTGGCGCCTTAGCCCGTTGAGCCACAGGCGCCGAGCCAGATTCTAGTATTTTCTATCTCATTAACCAGAATACCTAAACTATGATGAGATAAGCTCCTTGAAAGGACAAAATGCGTTTTTGTTATCACTTTTTTCCTGTGGTCCATAATAGCATTGGCTGAATAGCAGGTACTCAATAAATATTTTTTGGATAGATGATCCCAAAAGGCCGTGACTAATGGCTTGAAGCCATTATACTGGAAACAAGCCTAACTTTCCTTGTTCTGACTTCACACTCAGAAAACAACCCTCAATCTGAAATCGTCATGATTTATTTTCCTACAAAACAATAGAATGGACAGTTCATACAAATGTGAATTTTATAGACATGTGGCAGTTATGATTCTAAATGCAAGGAATAATTTGACAAGCTGATGGTCACATCAATCTTTTGAGTCTTTTTGGTAGTGTGAATTGACCTCCTGGACTTTGACCACTCGGAAAAACTGACAGGACAAGCCAATTGGTAGGATTTTTTTAATATTAAAAAATTATTATGGATGCATAAAATTTGGACATGTTTTTGGTGTATATGTGACCTTAGGGTATCTACCGCCGAAGTCTGTATCATTTCTATATGTTGGGAACCTTTCAAATTCTTTTTTCTTCTTGCTATTTTGAAATATGCATAATTATTGTTAATTATAGTCACCCCACTGTGAAGTTACTTCTTGTATCTAACTGTATGTCTGTACTTACTGACCAATCTCTCTTCATCCCCTGCTTCCCCCATCTGTAAGCTCTTTAAATGGGAAGGACGTCATCCCCACTATCACACATGCTTAGTTCATGTTTCACTAATTTTGTACAATGAACCAAAGGCAAAATGACCAAACTCAAGGGAGGTATGATCATGCATTTATACTTTTCTCATCAACATGTACTTTCATTTTTATCCCAAGTCTCTTAAAAATGGAATTATATCTTTAAAAATACATAACACTTATATAGAAAAGGACATTTTTATTCATTATGGTACTTCGTTTTTCCTCTAAACTGAATTAATGTTGAAGTAATTTTAGACCAGAAGGGGAAGAAGATGAGTTATGGACAGAAAAGGTGGATCAGGAACACCTGATCCTAGCCCAGATATGGTATAAGCCAGAATCTCCTTTACACCTCCCAAGAGTCCTGCAAGGAAGCTTTATAACCTGTACTTTAGAGTTGAAGAAACCAAGACTCCGAGAGTTATGGTGACATAGCTAATGAGTAATATCTTATTATATAGCTAATGAGCTGGGATTCCAACCCAAGTGTTTCTGACTCTATACTTACTCTATTATATTTTCATATTATGGTGGAAAGAATAGGGTATCTTGCAAAACTACATAAGCTGGTCTTTTCTCATTTGACTTAAGAATGAGTCACAAAAAGACAGTTTTCTGGTTTCATTCAAGTGCTTAAATCTAGAAATAAACAGAAAGAGTATTCTGAAGGTTGGAACCTTGTCACCTTTCTTGGATTTACACATTCCTTTTCTGCCCCCATCAGTATATTCTATTTCCTTTGTGATCCTAGAACAAAATTAGCAGGTGCCCTACGGGAAAGTCCTCATGGAAGTTGTTACAGGAACATGGTAGTCAGTAAAGTATCCTTTTCACATTTCAACTACATTGCCTTTGAATCCACAGGGGGAAGCAGCTTACTTGCTCTCCTCCATCTCTAATGAAAAAAATCACTGCATTTTTATTGAAAAAGCCAAGTATAATTGCAATATTAATCCATAAAAAGCTGGCATGTTAGCATTCATGCTAATTCGCTCAGATTTGTAATCGTGCTTTACCAGCAGGAAGGTCACACAACTGCTTTTAATGTTATTGTTATGTTGTGATCCAAACTGTCAGTTAGATGGTTGCCAGAGATTCAACAGAGTTCTCTTTTTAAAAACACAATAGCCATTGGGTGGGGAGTAAAACCACTTTATAGAGGTGAGATAATAGATGGATCCAGACGTAGACTTATGGCTACACTTGGCAGGCTTTGCATATGGCTTGAATTATTCCAGGAAAGCAAGCTGCATTTTATTTTATTTTCCCTCCCCAATTCCCTGAAATCACATAAGGTAGCTACTGAAAAAGCTGTTCTCAATATGTTGTAGGGAAGGTCTGCCAATGCATTTCTTACATTTTAATTACAGTAATGCTACATCCATCTGACGTTATTCAGAAGGGAAAAAAAGGATGCCAGCATTAATGAGCTCCTACTGTGTGCCAGGCATTTTACATACATTATTTCTTTACTGCCAGACAACAGCCCTTTGAATTAAGAATTGTTTCCACTTACAGATGTGGTAACCAGGGCTCAGAATAGTTAAGCAATTTACCCAAAGAAATATAACTTATCCTTTTGTTGACATCATACTGTTTTAGGTGGGGTACCAATAGCATCCTTCAGACTTACGTCTTTTCTTCTCAGCAACCCTCAGTGGAAGGATTATGCCTCTTTCCCAGGATCTCCAGGTGGATGAGTGTGGTTGACCAGGCCTAGGTCAGGGGCCATCCCTGATGCCAGGAAGACTCAGTTACGTCGAGACCACATGGACTCAGGAACTGTGGCTCCCTAAGCTCCCTAAGCAAAACCACAGATGACCACTCGACTGTTGTGCTGTAAGTCCCCTGTTCCCCCAAGCCTTTCATACAATCTGTTAACTACCACAGACTCAAGTTAGTGTTACATTGGGCAGATTGCACAGCCTCTTTAGATTCCTGATGGTTAATCTCTTTGGAGGGGTAAATTTCTTTGATTATGTTCTTATTTATCTTACATTTACTCAACATTGTTAGAAGCAAACAGAGGGGTGGGAGTGCTGGAGTTTATATGGGTTTGTGTGTGGTTGTCTGGTTAAAGTTTAGACCACAATGAAAATATTCCCTTTTCCTGGAATTATACCTCTTCCCTGAATCCCTGTCCATCCATATTCTCAGGGGGCTCTGGTTTCCACCCTCCTTCTAAGAAGGCCACTCCTGACTCAGCTCTGGCCCACTTTGGCCAATCTGGATCAACTCTGGCTCAGAGTTGCTCTATCTGATCCTTCTCCTTCTCTCTTCTCCCCCTTCTTCTCCCCCGCCCCCTCCCCCTCCCCCTCCTCCTCTGGCTAGACCTCCCATAGTGCTAGGATTACAGGTGTGAGCCATCCCTCTGGGCTAATCTTCTGATTCTCCTACGAGAAGTCCCAAATGAAGATCAATTTGCAAAAACCAATTCAAATTAAAAAAAAAAATCACTATTGAATCAAAAAAATTCTTAAATTGATTACATCTGACTTGCAATTTGTAACTACTGGCTGACAGCCTTCTCTCGTATCATGTGAAATCCTGCAGCAGTCTTATTTACTGACATGTCTGTCTGTCCCACTGTGAGCTTCTCAAGGGCAGGAATGGGCCTTTGTTCTTTGTACCCACTGCTGCGTCTGACACAAAGCACAGTAGGTACTTGACAGTTGTTTGTTGAGTCAAAGAATGAATCACCTGGAAAGAATGAGGCCAGGATTTAAAAAATTGAAAACAGAAAACTTATTTTATAAACACACAAGTAATAAACACTTTAAAGGCAAAAAATATAGATAAGATTTTTAAAAATAATTGACAGCTCACATTCTTTAGGATGGCTACTATAAAAAAAACAGATAACAGCAAGAGTTGGATAAGATGTGGAGAAACTGGATCACTTCTGCTTTGTTGGGAGAATATAAACTAGGGGCAGGCGCCATGGAAAATATATGATGTTTCTTCAAAAAAGTTAAAAAAGGAAGTACCATGTGATCTAGCAGTTCCACTGCTGGGTATATACCCAAAGGAATTGAGAGCAGGAACTCAGAAGGTATTTGTAAACCGATGGTTGCACTAGCATTATTCACAATAGCCAAAAGGTAGAAGCAACCCATTGTCTATTAACAGATGAATGGATAAACAAAGTGTGGTGTATGTGTACGGTGGGATATTAGTCTTACAAAGAATGGGAATTCTAACATACGATACCCATGAGCACACCCCACTACCTTGTTCTAAGTGAAGTAGTCAGTTGCAAAAGGACAAATACGTGTGATTCCACTTAAAGGAGGGACACAGTGTTGTCAAATTCATAGAGATGGAAAATATTAATCGAACTGTGGTTACTGTGGCCTGGGGTGGAGGGTGGGCGGGGAGAGAGAAATGGAGTGAGTGTTTTGTGGGTGCAGGAGAGAGAAATGGAGTGAGTGTTTTGTGGGTGCAGAGTTTCAGCTTCGTGAGATGAGAAGGGTTCCAGACACTGGGGCAACCTCGTGAACGTAGGTGATGCCACAGGGCTGTATATTTGAAGCTGATTAAGACTGTACGTTTTATGTGTGCTGTGTATACTTTACCACAATTTAAAATATAAAAGGTGAGAATAAACATAAGACATTGAAGCATGATTTTGACCAAAAAATACAAAACCTGATGTAGAAGGGGGAAATGGTAAGACTCAGTCAAGTCTCAAGGTCCTTTCCTATTCCTGCCGCAGTTCTAGTGCCTGTCATTGTACTTAGAGTCTCTGCTTCTGGGGGGCAACGATGCGAGGTAGAAGGTAAACAACTAAATTTAGGAAAATTGCTCATTCTGCATTGATTCCAAAGGGCTTTTAAAGATCAAGCCTGTGCCGACTCCCATGCCTATAGCTCATGCATGATGGAATATACCGATCAAACGGTCCCTGGGCACATGACAGAGGGCAGAGCCGGTCTCTTACTGTTAGTAGCTCCCTTTCTGCAGGAAGGCTCAGCTCTAGAGTTATCTCCTCACTCAATGTTTTCCTAATCACCCACGTCCCTCCCTCCTCTGCAGCCCTACAGCTACTGTGCATGCTTGACCCAGTGGACTCATGACTCTGGACTATCACTGTGGCCCTGCCTGTGACCATGCTAGCCCAGGAGCTCCTGAGCACAAGGACTGTCCAAGTTAGTCATGCCTGGCCCTTAGTGGGTACCCGACAGTTTGGGCAGGGGATGAATGGCATCGCTATCTTCAGAGCTTCAAAATACTCACTACAAGTCAGTAAGTGTTTACTGAGCGGCTGTTGTGTGCCAGAAATTATTCTGGACGCTTCAGATATGTCAATGAACAAAAATGACAGAGTTCCCTACTTTGGTGTAGAAGAGAGGGACAGAAAATTAAAAGTGCACATTATAAATGGATTATATATTTAGCAGAGGTGATTGGGGAAAGAAAAGTGCAGGCGGCTAGGTAGGGGAGGAATTTGAAGTAATGAGGGATGGTAGATTCTAACTGGGGTTTAGGGCAGGTCTTACTGGAAAGGGAGCATGGAAGCAGAGTCTTGGAAAGGTAAGGGAGTTTGCCACGCTGATGTTGGGAGTCGCAGGCAAAAGGAAGAGCTGGTGCAAATGCCCCAGAATGACGTGTGCCTGGCGGATCTCGGGAGGTGCAGGGAGTACGCGAGGGGAAGGGAAGTGAGCCAGGGCGCCAGACGGGAAACAGGTCACATGTCGTAGAGCTTGTTTTCTTTTTAATTTCTTTTTATTAAATCATAACTGTGTACATTTTTGGGTGTCAGCGTACTGATTTGATATACAATGTGAAATGCTTACACTTAAAATTAAGTAACACACCCAATGTGGAGCTTTACATTAGCGTTTGTTCTGAGTGAATCAGGGCGTCATTGCAGGGATCCAGTGAGATTGAAGACAGATTTTAGCAATGTGAGTTTACTAAAACTTACTTATGATTGCTGTGTCTATGGAGTGGTTAAAATTATGATACATATGATTTTTTGGAGAAGGGAGTGTGGTTTCTTAAGAAAAAAAATTTTACCCATTATACCTGCTAGTTTTCTTAAAATAATTCCTTTTCTGCACGATCATGGATGACCACATCTCCATCTACATCGCTCTGTTTTCTTTTTTTAAATTTTTTTGGAGAGACAGAGTCTCATTTTATCGCCCTCGGTAGAGTGCCGTGGCGTCACACAGCTCATAGCAACCTCCAACTCCTGGGCTTAGGCGATTCTCTTGCCTCACCCTCCTGAGTAGCTGGGACTATAGCCATCAGCTCTGTTTTTAATTGCCTGACTTATGTCCCCCTTTTTTTTGCACTGCATTTCTTTCCATCATAAGGTTCATTTGAATATTGATCATCTGCTTGAGAAATAGATTGACTGCTATAACATCACCCATTAATTTAAAACGTTTGTTTTTACTCTATCACTATCCTAAGACTCTGTGGTGTGTGCTACTTGCTGTGCTGGGTACAGTAGCCACTGAGAGGAACAAGATCTTGTCATCACTATTAAGAAGTCCATACTCAACAAATAATGTTGATTGTTACAAAGCAACAGGACAAAAGCTACGATGCAGTGGCCTGTGCCTGGCACCATGGTGGTCGTACGGGGCATGGTTAACTCTGCGTGTGTTAGGAATGTGGCCTCTTTTGCCCTGCCTCTCATTGTCTCAGCCCATCTTTACTCTAGCTATTGTCATGACAACCGACTTTGCACAGGTGGAAACTAACCACACCATGTATCTCTCGCTTTCTGCACCAGGGTGTCTCCAGATCACGCATGATGTGGAAGAACCAGAGTGTTAACATTCGTGGAGGCAACTGTGACAGATGGGGAGCAGGAGCTGGGGAATCGCTGCTCCCCTCATCCATCTTGCAGGTAACAATTCTGAAGTGTATCCTACACAGACACACAAATGGTCCCTGGAGGATAGGGCCCCGGTGGCCCACAGAAGGGAATAGTGCAATCATTTGCTTTTATATTGACTTTCTCTCTTTCACTGTTTCAGTCTTTCTGTCCTCCTCCACAAGCCTTGGGATCATTTCCCAAATAAATTACTATCTTCAAGCCCTGTCTCAGGCTCTGCTTTCCAGGGGAAGCCTGAGTTAAAACAGTAATGTTAGACCTGAGATTTGAAAGTTGAGCATGAGTTCGCAAACTTTCCACTGTGTACTTACATTGGCAGCATTGTACACACAGGTCAGTAAGATTTCATACCCTTGGTATATTAGTGTCTCACAGCTGTGTTCAGTTCGACCTGTGGTGGTGTCTTACTTATTGTAAGTGGTGTTCCTTATTGTTGTTGCATGTTTTTGTTTGCTGTCATTAGAGCTTAAATTAAAACAACAAACAAACTTAAATTTCTTGTTGAACTTGGCAAGAGTGGCAGTGAAATCAGAGACGTGTTAGTCCAAGTTTATGGGGTAATGCCATGAAGAAAACAGCAGAGTGTACAAATGGATTGAACATTTTTCTGAGGGGAGAGAAAGCATCACTGATGAAGAGAGGTCAGCGTGGCCACTAACGATCAGAACTGATGAAAACATTGCAATAATCATCAAATTGTGTGTAAAAATCATCAGCTACCTGTGAGAAGCATAGCAGTCCAAGTAAACACCAATTTAGAAAGAGTTACGAAAACCTTAACTGAAAATCTTGGTCAACAACTCATGGCTCTTGCATCACAACAATGCACCAGCTCACACAGCCCTGTCTGTGAGGGAGTTTTGGACAGTAAACAAATAACTGCATTAGAATACCATCCCCCACTCACCTGATCTGGCCCCCAGGGACTTTTTTCTGTACCTGAAGATAAAGAAAATATTTAAAGGAAAACATTTTGATGACATTTGGTACATCAAGGGTAATACAATAACAGCTTTGATGGCCATATCAGAAAAAGTTTCAAAATTGCTTTGAAAGATGGACTAGGAAATGGTGGTGTGTGTACACTGTGGAATACTATGCAGCCATAGAAAAGATGGAGACGTCACATCTTTTATGTTTACCTGGATGGAGCTGGAGCATATTCTTCTTAGTAAAGTATTTCAAGAATGGAAAAAACATTTCAATACTACTATGAAATCAATAATAGTCACCTATGCATTCGTAGGAATGTAAAACATAACTATAGTCCAGAAAGAAGGACAGAAGAGGATAGAGAGGGTGGGCCAGGAGGAGGGAGGGTTTTGGGGGGAATCCAACCTAATGTGCATAATGCAATGATACATTTCTACTAAGAATAGAGTATGAATGTTTTTGCCACAACAAGTACGCAAGGAGATGGTTATGTTAATCAGTTAGATGTAAGCATTCTACATTGTATATCAAATCAGCACATTGTACCCCATAAATGCATTAGTGTACAAAGTTATGATTGAATAAAGAATTAAAAAAAATAAAGAAAGGTGGACTAGGCCTTGGCGTCAGCGCGTGGTTTTCCAAGGGGAGAACTGCAAAGGTGATTGTAGTGATATCAGCAGTGAGGAATACAGCAGTGTTTTAAAGATGAGCTAGCAGATTTAATCTTCAGACCTTATATGCAAGTGGAATGGTAGGGAAGATATATTCTAGGCAAATGAGAACACAGACATGAATGATACAAGTCGTATCTGGGGCTTGGCACTCATCTGCCATGGCTGAAGCATGGAGCCTGCAGAAGTCCTGAGAAGGAGAAAATTACTGGTGGGAGGGTTTGTTGATTGAGAAAAGCCTGTCAGCTATACTGAGCTGAGAATACTGAAAATGTGTTCACTCAACGTTTTGTTTGTTGTTTGTTTTTCATCTGGAGCTTCTACATTGCCCTTCATCTCTGGAAATTGATGACTCGTGAATTGGACAATGACTTTGAGCCAGGCAATCAGAACAAAATTGAGTACTTGAGTGACTGGTCAGATTCTGGAAAACCAAACTGCTCACAGCATGAGTAGTGTGAGTTATCTGCAGGTGAGAAAAGTGAATTTACTACCATCTTATTGTGGCTGAAAGAGGAAAGAGGGGGATCCTGAAAAATCCCAAGGAAATAAAAGTAAACAGACATGAATTGTGTGATATTCTTTATTATCAGTTGAAGTTATTAAAAATGGCATTGCATTTTCATTGTTTTCTTATGATGAACAAAAAACTTTCTGAGTGCTTTTGGGCAATCATTCCTCACTTCAGTATGTCATTTACTTGTTAGAACTTAAGTTCTTTAATTACAAATATGCTTTCAAGGAGGGGTGGCACTTTCAGCTTTAAAGGGGAATGAATTTTGAAACCTTTTTTATTTTAGTGCTGTGTTCTATCTTATGTAACAACTACCATATTTCACCAAATCTAAGTTTCATTGCAATGGAAAGTAAGGTTACTCCATTATTTTACATGCTGCTAGAAAAAAAAAGGCTCTGTGAAGAGCATTTTGACACGGGGTCAATTGTAAGATGCATCTGGATTTTAGAGATGTGAGAAAACACGGAACTTAAGAGTTGCAAACACAGAACTTAAGAGTCCCCGCAATTCCATTTCCCCCACCTGACTGTGAGTTCTGAAGTGCAGGGATTTAACTCATGCAACTTGGACCCTTTCTTTTTATTTTTGCAGTTTTTTTGTTTGTTTGTTTGTTTTTCTGGCCAGGGCTGTGTTTGAACCCGCTGGTGCCCTACTCCTTTGAGCCACAGGCGCCACCAACTTGGACTCTTTCTAATACTTGAAAAAATTCCTGCTGTGTATACAGTTCATATATGCTCAAAAAATATTTATTGAAGTAAGTTGAGCATCACCGACAGTGAGTGGTGGGGCGCCCAGAGTGTGGTGGTGGGGCAGAAGATGCTGGAGTTCTAACCTTGCCATTTATAATAGGGTGACCTATTTTCACCCATTCTGATATAGCTCCTACTAATATAATGAAACCAGCTTACTGATATGCAATAACAACAAAAATCTCATATTACCATCATTTTGTTTATACTGACTAGAGAATTTAAAGTGTGAAAGATCCTCCAAGATGTGTTTTGACATGTTGAACTCCAAAGCATGGATTATATTCAAGTGCATTTATAAGAAAACCATTCTAGTGCATTTATAAAAAGCCCCTTTAAAAAATTCATCGTTTAGGTAAATGTGGTAGTGAAAATAATTTTGAAAGTATAGATATGTGTTAATTATTTACATATGAGGGTGCATTTGGAAGGCCACAGGCTGTCCCAGACAACTCTAACACTTTGAAAGAATTTATTTTGGGAGAAAAAAATTTGGACATCATGGAGTTATTCATATACATTTTCTGTGGTTTTCATTTAAAAGACGGGAAGGAATTTTTCAAGGTTTTCCCACGCTTTTATTTGATTTAATTTCACGGTCACTGAAGCCCATTTCCATCACAGTCGCCCACACCTTGAACTTGTTGTGATTCTCCTCCTTTAAGGAGCCCAGATGATATGCAGTAAAATTCTTGGCTTCTAGGCCCCATGTCTTGGAAACAGACCTCACTGCCTCAGTGAAGATTCTGGGGCATTCTTCTTACTGATCTGACTAAGCCTTTGAAAATATACTATGACCACTAGGATTTTTCAGCCTTAGTCTGGACCTGGCATAAAAAGAACCAGGTCCTTTCAAGGACGCGAAAGACTTGGAAGACTCTGACGTCCTGGGGCACAGCAGTTAGTTACACCACATTAGCCCTGGAGTGGGGTTCTCTTCCCCCACCCCTTTCCCTGGGATCTCTGCATCTTCCCATCCGGCCTGGGGTTGAGGCTGTCTGGGCCTGGGAAGGCAGCCGGGTGTCACCTGAGGACCTTTCCTGGAGGCGGGAGACCCATACCCACCTTCACCCTCTGCTGCAGGGGCTGCATCTTTACTTCTAGTGTTTGTTCAAGCTTGTTCTAACTTCAGTGCTTAGGTGGATTCCCAGAATGGAAAAGGTGATGTTTGCTGGAGCGGACAGCAAGTGGTGGGACTCACAGCAACCAGTGGGGCTCCCAGCCAGTGGTGGGGTACACTGCGAGTATCGGGGCACGCAGGGCACAGGTTGGAATTCTGGCTTTGCCATTTGGTGCCTGGGGAAGGTGCCGGTCTCCACTGTGCCTCAGTGCCACCACCTGTGTTGCTGGGAAGGCTCCTTTCCTCAGAAAGCCATTAGAAGGACGAAATGACATGAGACAGAGTGAAATGAAGGTAATGTAAGTGGAAAGGCCTCGTCCAAGGTCTGGTGCGTGGTAGGTACCCAGCCAGCGTCACAGCCTTGGGCAGCAATCTTTCTCAGCTCTTGTCTATGTCACGTTGGGTCCAGTTTTGGCCTTCCCAGCGATTGTAAGTCCGTGTTCAAAACAGCCCCTCCCTCCAGCAAAGGCCAGCTCTGCCCGTGAGTCCTGTCTGAGAAGCTCACAGGGGACCAGCTCGTGCCTCTGCCCCAGGGAGGAGGGCTCTGTAATTTGTGGCCCCCACTGTCCTTTGCTGTCAGCCTCAGCCTGAGCTGAGTGTCACACTTTTGCCTCTCACTTTATATCTGAGTTCACCTGGCCCTGCCCCCGTCCCCTTCTGTTAACTGAGTGCAGGTGACTAAAGCTGCGCAGTGATTCCAAAAAGAAACTAAACTAATAGTTTCCCTTCAGGTTGTGCATGCAGGAAGGTTTAAAATCACACGAGAATCATATGAGGGAAAAAAAAAAAAACCCACTCGTTTCTACTCCCCAACATATGCGAGCAGCTAAGGCTGTGCTGGTCTGCGCTTCTTACGTGATCTGTGTTTCGAGAAGTACCTGTGACCCAAGAGGTCAGGAATCTGCCGGAGATAGAGGGACGTGGGCAGCTCTGGACTTGATGGGCCTGCTCTGCGGTGCGCTGGCACCTGGGAAGAGGCCCGGACGTGGCAGCCTTTTATTTCGAGGCCATACAGTGCCCCGAGGACTTGGAGGGAGGAAATCCTGTGTGCACCTGTCCTCTTCCCCTTAGGCAATATACCCCAGAAAAATAGGGAGAGGCTCTCTGTTCTGTTTACTGCTTCTTTTCTTCTCTCTTTATTTCCCTTTAGCTTCTTCTTCCCCTTCCTTTTTCCCTTACCTCCCCTCATTTTGAAAGTGTCAACTCAGAGGACTTAACTGTCATCATTGCTTGGGAGCTGTAACCTGGACCAGATCACTTAACTCTGCTGAACCTTTCTTTCTTGTTTAAAACATCTTGAAAGGGGGAATGATACTTCTCACTCATCCAAGCATTTGTAAACTCATTTGTTAACACCTCTGGATGCCAGGCCTGGACCTGACAATATGAGGGATGTGGTTACAAAGATGATTAAAATATAGTCCTTACCTGATGGGCCATCACATCTGATCTGTCAAAGATGTGACCAGAAGAATGGAAAGTAATAATCTGAAGTGGTTGTTTCAAGAATTAAATAAAATAATGTTAAAAGTATTTTGCGGGCGGCGTCTGTGGCTCAGTGAGTAGGGCGCCAGCCCCACGTACCGAGGGTGGTGGGTTCATACTCTGCCCTGGCCAAACTGCAACAAAAAAAATAGCTGGGCATTGTGGTGGACGCCTGTAGTCCCAGCTACTCGGGAGGCTGAGGCAAGAGAATCATCTAAGCCCAAGAGCTGGAGGTTGCTGTGAGCTGTGACGCCATGGCACTCTACCGAGGGTGACAAAGTGAGACTCTGTCTCTTAAAAAAAAAAGGATTTTGCGACCTAATAGTACCTTATGAAAAGTAAGATATTAATACTTCCAGCTCTCTTTTAGTACCTTCTAAATGACTTAATTTCTGCCATTAAAATATGAAATGTCCCCTTTGGGTTGGCCTGCGCATCAGGTTTTGAGATTAAACTCCCGGTGAAGATAATGATATGAACCCCATGTGACCATCATTTCAGGTATGATGAACATTTGAGTTCCCATAGCAGTGGTTCTCAACCTTCCTAATGCTGTGATGTATTTTCATTGTTATAAAGGGGTCGCGACCCACAGGTTGAGAACCGCTGCCTTACAGAGACCTAAAGAAAAAATGGCTTAAATCAGGTTGAAGGGTCTTCCTCACGTAACAAGCCATGTGTTCGCAGAGCCGGGCTGGGGTGACGGTTCTTCCAGGGATCACTTAGTGGCTCCCTAAGGCATTGCCTTCCTTGGCATGATCCAGGGTGGCTACCAGGGGTACCGCTGAAGGTCAGCCTGCTAGACAGAGATAAGAGGGGAAGTGGTGGGCAGACCTCTTCTAGAGAAGTTGCCCACCTCTTTCTTCTTGTGTCTTATGAGCCAAAATTTAGAATTAGGGTGACTCCACCCCGCTTCAGGATGCCTGGGAAATGAAGTCTTTATCCTGGGCATCAAAATTATCAAAGAGGTGTCCAGAATCTAGGCTCTTCTCACCACCTTCACTGCTTTCACGGTGGTCTCAGCCACCGGCACTTTCCTCCGGACGACTGTAATCGCCACCCAACTGGTTCCCTCCACCCACGTTTGCCCTCCCCTGAAATCTTTGCTCAGCGCAGTTTGTAGAATCACCCTTTAACTTCTCGGCCTGAACTCCTCCAGTGGCCTGGGCCCTGACACTTGTGGCCTCCTCCCTTGCTCAACCCCTGTAGCCATGCTTGCTCCGTTGCTCTTGGGTAGGGCTTTTTACTGCTGCTTCTTTCTCATTCATTTTTACTGCCTCATTCTTTCTGAGATGGAAGATCGTTCATCTCAGATATTTACTAAGCTGACTCTTGGAAGGATGAATGGGAAGTAGCCACAGCAAGAGGTAGGCCAGGTGAGGCGAGTGAGGACCCAAGGTAACAGGGAATGAAATCTGGTCATGGAGGCAAGAATACGATAAACAAGGTGCAGAGTAGTGTGAGATGAAGTCAAGAAGTGGCCTGAGGCCAGATCACAGGGCCGCCCCTTGGGAACACCAGAGAAGACTTTAAATAAAAATCTGAGGGCAGTAGAAAGCGATTTGGTTTTTAAGTAGGAAGGTGATATGATTGAGTGTACTTTTTGAAAAGATCACTTTAGGTATTGGATGGTTGATAGACTGTTGGTGCACGCGTGCGTGTGTGTGTGTGTGCATGTGTGCACATTTTGGGGGGACTATGGTGAAAGTAGGGGTCCAGATGGAAAACAATAGTGTTGGGACTTGGGGAGTGGCAATGGAGAGAAGTAGATGAAAGTGAGACATATTTGGGAGGTGCAATCCACAGGCTTTGGAGACAGATTGCCTGTGGGGCTGAGGAAGAGGGAGGCAGCAAGAATAACTCCTAGGATTTTGGATCAAGTGATACGTGGGCTGCAGGTGCCGTCTGCCGAGATGGGGAAGACCAGAGCAGGAGGAATGAGGAAGCAGCTCCTGGTCAGAGGCAGCCTGGCTCTCGGCTGAGTGTTGGCGACACTTCCTTTGGTAGTTAGACACCCATGTATCTTGAATACATTGAGCATGCAATTTGTTGCAGCCCACAGTAAGATTCCTTTCCTACGGGGGAAACGTAAGGACAGAGCTCTATTTGCTCTCTTTCTCAGCAGACAATTTGGTTGTAGCAAATTCTCTCCAAGCGAGAACACAGCCTCAGCCAAGAGCTGTGCCATGCTGGGATCACAGTATTGAAGAGCAGCAATTGCTCCTGGAGGGGTAGTCGAGGAAAAGTCAGGGTGCCTCTTGTTGGGAGGCTCCAGAAGGCACCATCACGTGGGGAAGTGGTCCTGCCAACTTGGGGTTCCATGATTCAATAGTTCAGCCAATGAAAATGTGCTATTGAAAGAAAACCAAAGCCAGAAAAGATGGCCCCTTGATGAAGGAAGTCACTAAGCGTCCTCTAAGAATTCATTCACGTCCTCGGAGTGAGAATTTACTCTCTCGGGCAGCCTGAACTTTTAAGCCATCCCAGTAGGCTCATTGCTTTTCCCGTCAGCATCAAAATGCGCAAATGTGAAGGTTAAAATTTTGTGGTAGCATCATATTTCGGGAATATACATTTAGGGTGAGAGCAGGGAAGGATATAAAGTTTATTGCTTTCTGCACTTAAAAAGTGTGAGTTGTAGACTAGACAGAGTGAAGCTTGAATACCACTCTGTCACGTACCAGCTGTGTAGCCATGAACAAATTACTTAGCCTGTCTGAGTTTTACTTCCCCAAATGGAAAATACGGCAATTTAGAACTACTGCTCCCAAGGATTGCTGTGAGAACCCACTAAGATCCTAGATCTGGTGTGGAATGAGTGGCCAGTAAATATTAGCCACAATTAGCTGTCGTATACATATTTTAACACATAAAGGCTGAACAAAGGTATATGCATCACTTAAAGAGAATAGAATTCCCTTTTTTTAGATGCATTTGTTGTTCTGTACACTGTGTTACATAATCGTTATTATGCTGAATTTGTGACCTGCTGTTACAGTTAGCTCAGGCTGCTATAAGCAAACACTACAGACTAAAACCTCAGAAATTTATTTCTCACAGTTCTGGAGGAGGGGAAGTCCAAGATCAAGGTGCCAGCACATCTGATGGCTGGTGAAGGCCTGTTTCTTGGTTCATAGATGATAGCTTCTCACTGAGTCCTTCATATGACCTTTCCTCAGCATGTCCCTATGGAGAGATATCTGACTCTCTTGCTTTTCTTAGAAGGGCAGTCGCCGATCCCAGCACAAAGGTCCTACTTTGATGACCTAATATAAACCCTAATCATCGGCTTGGCACCTGTGGCTCAATGGGCTAAGGCGCCAGCCACATACACATGAGCTGGCGGGTTTGAATCCAGCCCAGGCCCACCAAACAACAATGACGGCTGCAACAACAACAAAAAAAATGGCCGGGCATTGTGGCGGGTGCCTGTAGTCCCAGCTACTTGGGAGGCAGAGGCAAGAGACTCACTTGAGCCCAGGAATTGGAGGTTGCTGTGAGCTGTGATGCCACGGCACTCTATCCAGGGTGACAGCTTGAAGCTCTGTCTCAA
>CAUYRH010044576.1:0-10763 GCA_963574655.1 Perodicticus potto
TGGCTAGCACTTCCAGCACTACGTTGAATAGTAATGGTGACAGAGGACAACCTTGTCTGGTTCCAGTTCTAAGAGGAAAAGTTTTCAGTTTTACTCCATTCAGTAAAATATTAGCTGTGGGTTTGTCATAGATAGCTTCGATTAGTTTCAGAAATGTGCCACATATGCCTATACTCTTCAGTGTTCTAATTAGAAAAGGATGCTGGATTTTATTGAATGCTTTTTCTGCATCTATTGAGAGGATCATATGATCTTTGCTGGATTTTGATCAACATGCCACAGCATTCAAATTTTTGCAAAGATATCTTGTGTTTAAGGTGGAGACTGATATGCAGAGTTGTTTCTTCTTTTCAATGTCTGCTTTACCTTTAGCTTGAGGTTCTCTCTCTCTCTTTCCTCCGAGAGGGTCTTTCTCTCTCTTGCTGTCTCCTCACTTTTGTGACTCTCCCAACATTATTCCACTGCTACACATTACTCAGTGATTGTCAGTCTGATAAGAAGGAAGCAGTGTCTGTTACTTTGCAGGAGCCTCCGTCTTCCGTAGGCTCCACATCTCTGCATCTTAAGGAGTGGCCTCGGTGCTCCTGCCCCACCCATCAGCTACAGATATGAGTTCCACATACATGCTTGCCCTTCCCCCAAGGTTTCAGAGGTTTTTCTGTTCTCTACACCCAGCTAGAATGGTTTTCCCAGTGTCAGAAGAGCAGAAATGCCTCTTTTCCCTCTCCCTGCAGTTTAACACTCATGTTCCACGGAGAAAAGGTACAGACAGGGTCTGTGCACGGCTCCAGGCCTCTCCTGCAGGGCTCACTCTTCCCTTGGCCACACCATGGAGGGTGCTTCCTCAGGACTATCTGTGGTTGTGAAAGACTGGAAAGGCCCTAAAGAAAAGCCTGTAAGTCCTTGGAAAAGAAATTCCCCGTCACACTTCCCTTGTACCTATGACCTCTCAAGAACTCTATACTCTCATCAGCTCAAACGTGGTTTCTGCCAATGCATGAACTAACTTTCTTAGATAAATTCTTCTTACTGGTACCTTATTGCTGCTTCCTCACATAAACAATTGCTCACATCCCCCTCTCCCTGCAGGCATTTTTCTTTTCTTATATTTTAGATTAATTAGTGGCCATATGACCTTAAGTATTTGATAGGTTCAAGACAAGTCATGAATTTGTAGTTCGTCTGTCTATATGAGTTGCTGTTACAAGCGTGAGAGTAATTTTTTCTCTAGTTAACATCCTAGAGGAAAACTAAAAGTATTCACCCCTTTTTTGACCCATTGCTTATGTTTAAGATTATAGCCTTTGCCCTTAAACAGCATATTGACCTTAAACCTGCTTTGTTTATTAAAATGTAGATCAAAGTTCACTTATGTGGCCAAATATTCTTCACTAGTTATATTCAGTTTATCCCTATGTAATCCCCATTACCCTTGCTCATAAGTTTCTTGGTTGAAACAACAGTATGTTAAATTGAAAATTAGAGACACTGGTTTATCTAACCTCTTACTAACAGTATGACTTGGAATTTTATTTTAATGTCTTTTAATCTCAACTTCCTCATCTTTACAAGAGGAAGTTAGGGTAGATACTTTTTTTTTTTTATTAAATCATAGCTGTGTACATTAGTGCAGTCATGGGGTACAATGTGCTGGTTTCATATACAATCTGAAATATTTTCATCAAACTGTTTAACATAGCCTTCATGGAATTTTCTTAGTTATTGTGTTAAGACCTTTATATTCTGCATTTAATAAGTTTTACCTCTATCCTTCTAGGATGCACTGTAGGTATGGTCCCACCAATTACCCTCCCAGGGTAGATACTTTTATAATCATTTCCAGTATAACAATTTTTTAGATAGTCTGTTATTTTTATCTTTGTTGTTGTTGTTGTTAAGAACACAATTGTGTCAGATTGTTTTTTAGCTATTACTCTGGAGTTTCCCCAGAGTAATGAGTTACAGCACTGTGGTTAAGCCAGTAGGCTTGCCTTGGGTGAAACTGCCTAGGATCAAATTCTTAGTCCCCTACTTTGATGTTCAGTATACTTTGGGCAAATTACTGTTCTTAGTGTCAGTTTTCTCATACATAAACTTAAAATGATGAAATAATATAGACTTGTTGTAAAACAAGGTTGTAAATTATCAAGCACAGAGTCTAAAAAAAGCTCAAAAAGATATTATTTTATATGTCTTCAAAAGCATTGGCCAAAAGTCAAACTAAGAACAGGTGCGTCACTTCTGTCTACCTGAAAATTGTCCAGAGGAAAGCTGACTGACATTTGCACATTACTAGTTGGAGCCTAAAATCTAGGACATTTTAAAAATTCACCTAACATTAAGGAAAACCAAGACTATACAATAATACCAGAGTTTTAGCAAAGAACTGTCCTCACTAGGAAAAGTGCTGGATTTTACATTGTGAAATACGTAACTTAAAGTTGTTGACCTAAAGAAAACTGATCCCACATTTTAAATGGCAATCCATATTTTTCTCCTTTTCAGGTCTCATTTTCTTTTTTTTTGCAATTTTTGGCCAGGGCTGGGTTTGAACCTGCCACCTCCGGCCTATGGGGCCGGTGCTCTACTCCTTTGAGCCACAGGTGCCGCCCTCAGGTCTCATTTTCTTATCAGCTTTTCTGAATAGAACATCTCTTTCTGCTTTATGAAGTTTGCTTTATTTTGACTGTAAAGAATAGTAGAAAGAATCGAGAAAAGGAAAAAAGGTATGACACTAATTTTGGCTAATTCAAACATTAGAAAGCATATGGTTGTAGTGAAAAATATTACTTGATAAAGTTATGACTTTTAATAACATTGGGAAAGCTACTGTCATTTTTGTAACTGCATTGTTTCTTTGGGAAAATCTGTTAAAAACGCAGATTCCATATCCCTATCCTACCAGATATTTTTATTTATCTGATTAGTTAGGTCCAAGAAGTCTATTTTAACACACTCCATAGGTTACTCCAGTGTGTTTGCAGGTTTGGAAACTACTACTAAATTTTGTAAGTCACAACTATGTTTTAAACACTAAAATGTAGTTTAAAAAATACCCATGACCATAACAGAATTGAGCCAAATAGGAGTAAGAAGTCCACAGAAGCCAGCAATGGTTCTCCCAAAGGTCAGGGAACAAAGGACCCAAATAAATGTGAATAAATCTGTAAAACGAATCTTAGTTTAGCCTCAGATCCCCCATGTTAGGTGATGGGTGATTTCTAGGTCTTCTGCTTCTCCCACAGATGAGAGCTGCTAAGTCTCCTAACTCCTGGGCTTCATTCTGCCCCCACCTAACTTTCAAACTAGCATTCCAAGATTAACATCCCTTCCTTCAGCTGCAATTCTGATCATAATCTTACACTGGGGGGGTCCAGTAATAGTTTCTGCCTTTTTTAGTGCTCAAGTCCCCAGCTTTAAGACCTAGTCTGTCTAGAATTTGTGAGCCTGTCTTATTCGTGCTCATTGATACCCTTTCCGGCTTAGAATTCAAGAGCTCATGCTGAATCCCAGCCCAGCAGCAGGCTGTGGCTTCTGGAAGGCTGATTGCATTGACATTGGCAGTCAGCTTGCCTGCGTGCTTCCCATACTATCTTCTGCTCTTAGATCTCATGACTGAGCTTTCCAGTCCAACAACTTGATTCAGTTCCCAGTCTCCATATTTGCAAACTCATGATTCTGGCCAAGTTATTTTAACTCTCTGCGTTCCTCATCTTTAAAATGTTAAGAGAAATAATTTTCTCACAAGCAATAAAAATTAGATATGGTTTTGTATTAACCTAAATTCCATCTACTAACAGCTGCTCAAATGCCACTAATTCGTTCTCTAACAGCACGAATTTAGACACTGTGCTTCTTTAATTAACAACTTCCTCTACTTTTCTTTCATACTTTTTTTCCCTCAAAGCTACTTGATTAAAATATCATTATTTTTATCCCTTAAGGTTTGTATTTCCCAATATTTTTCACATCAGGACACATACCTAAAGTGACCACATCTGAACAGAAAAATGGGATAAATGGGTAAAATTGCTAATGAAAAGACAATCATCCTAGAATCTCTAGCCTTGTCAGGCCTGTCCTGGAGGCTCAAGTGTTAAATTAATTTTTTATCAGCCCATCTATAACTCACCAGTTATTTCAGTTTGGAAACCTTGCTTCATTTGACATGTTCTGCCAATAGAGAGATTCTCTTCCAGTATCTACAACTATGTCTTTTACCTGGTGTCTGTCACACCCACGCAGATTGCTCTATTTCTAAACTGATTATTATAATCAGCACATTACAGGTTTTAAGAACAGATTCATTAAATAAGACTTCAATTCTTTACTAATTACTCTATTATATGCATCACTAACAAAGAGCATTTTTTAAAACTTAGCCTTAGAAAAGAAAAATGACAATTACTATTGCTTGTATATTAAAACCATGCATGAAGGAGTAATATTAGGAAGATGTTGGTACAGGAAGCCCTAGACCTTCTTTCCCTCTAACAAATGTTTGATTCAACAACAGTCCTCACGGATTTCCTTTGTGAGAAATCAAAAAATCAGTGAAGAGGCTTCTGTACACTGTGCAAGTGCAAAACAAGTCACACTTGGTAGGAAAATTCCAGAGACCCTGTCACTATAACCCTTTTCCCAGGAACAATCCCATACCATCAGGATAAACCCCCTAGCTCTCAGCTTCTCCCTGGGAGAAAAGGCCTGGACTGTATATTCAGTATTCTAATTTGGGGGATTGACTTCTATCTTCCCCAAAGTGCTGATAGGACCAGATATTCCAGATGCCTAATGGCTGTCACAAGAGATAGCTACTTGAACTAGCACGTAAGCATTCACCATACTCTTTCCTCAAGCTCTGCCCAAAAGAAACTAGGTAAAAATACATCAGTTTCCAAATTCTCACTAGAGAAGAAAAGGATAGAATCATTTGCCCAATATTCCAAACTTTTCTGGGGCCAGTCATGCCTGTATCAGCATGCTAATAAGCCCCCAGCATCCTCTAGAGACCTATGAAACATTGAGAACAAAAATGACAGTTTGGAAATCATGTTAGAAAATGAATACACAGAGAAGGCTTAAGACACCTCAAGTATCTCTAGACAGAGTCATTGTCAAGGGTCTTCTTCTAAACAAGGCAAGTCCATGAAGACTAAGAGAGGTGGCAGTATCTTTTCTAATGTGCAGATACCAACACAAAGAATCAAGGAAAATGAAGAAATGGAAACATGTCCCAATGAAAGGAACAAAAGAAAGTTCCAGAAATTGAACCTAATAAAACAGAGTTATAGGAATTGCCTGACAGATAGTTAAAATTTACGTTCATAAAATGTCAATGAGAATTTCACCAAAGAAATAAAATATTTAGAAGAACCAAACAAATATGTTGGAGCCGAAGAATAAAATAATATAACTGAAAAATCCAACATAGCCAGTTCAACAGCAGACTAGACTGAGCAAAAGAAAGGACCAGTGAAAAAATTAGCAGTTTCAACTAGCATGCAAGCACTCACCAGACTCTTTCCTCGGCACAAAGGAAAACAGAAAAAAAATGCATCAGATCTTATTGGGCAGGTCTAGTGGTGTTGAACTTCTTTAACTTTTGTTTTTTAGGGAAGTTGGAGTTATCAAGTCAGAGGAGTAAAAAGAAAACAGAACCAAAAAGAAAGAGTGAAGCAGCTGGACCTGGTGCCTCACACCTATAACCCTAGCACTTTGGAAAGATGAGGAAGGAGGTTAGCTTGAGGCCAGAAGTTCAAGACTAGCCTGAGCAAGAGGGTACCCCGTGTCTACAAAAAATGGGAAAAATTACCAGGCTGTAGTAGCACATTCCTCAGGAGGCTAAAGCAAGAGGATTGCTTGAGCCCAGGAGTTGAGGTCTGAGGTTGCAGTAAGTTATGATGATGCCATTGCACTTTAGCCAAGGGGACAGACAAAGACCTTGTCACTGCTCCCCCCCAAAAAATGAGTAAAGCTGGAGGATGTATGGGATAGCATCAAACAGACCAATATATGCATGATAAAAGTCTCAGAAAAAGAAGAGAGAGAGATAGGATTAGAAAATGTATTTTTAGAACTGATGGCTGAGGACATTATGCTAAATGAATAAGCCAGTCAAGGACAAATTCTGCAAGATTCCACTTAGACAAGGTATCTAAACTAGTCAAATTCATAGAAGTGGGGAGTAGAATTGTGGTGCGGTGGGAAAGGGAAAATAGAAAGCTATTGTTCAACAGATATAAAGCTTCATTTATGTGAGATGAGCAAGTTCCAGAGTCTTGTATGTACAGCAGTGAGCCTGTAGTTTATGACACTATACTGTACATTTAAACATTTGTTCTGAGATGATAGCTCATGGAAAACTTTTTTAAAAAGTTTTTATTAAAACAGGAAATATTCTATAGGAATGAGAAACTATAGGAAGGAGGGTTAAATAATCATGTTTGTGTGATATTTTTAAGCAAACATATACACATCAGCTTGTGTGACACTACGCTGTGTAACAACCCACAATGTCAGTGATGTAAAATAATAGAATATATGTTTCTAGTTTATGCTACACATCTATTGCATCTAAGCTAAGCATGTTTGAGGATTACAGTATGACGAAGGCTACCATAGCAGCCCCCAATTTTATTGTTGGTCAGTCCCAGAGACAGAAGAAATGATGAAGTAACGTGTCAAACACTGATTCTTCAGCTTCCACCTGGAAGGGCCACGCGTCACTTTAGCTACTTTCATTGGCAAGATGGTGAGGAGAGGTACATGGAGCGTGCAGCTGTCCCCACCACTGTGATGGCTTTCCCTGTGCATGCTCCTCACAATCACTCCACAATCTGTACCTCTGTTTTGAAACAGACTCATTAATTTATCAAGGCAGAGTTCACAGACCACATTTTCCCATTATAAGTGTAGCGTTCATTGATTCTTCGGGTAAATCTACAGGGTCATACAACCATTACTTCAATCCTATTCCATCCCTCATTCCTATTCTAAAACATCTTCACCCCCCAGAAAGTTCCCTCAGGCTTATCTGCAGTCAATCCCAATTCTAGTCCTCAGTCCTGGGTAACAGGTGATCTTTTTATCTGTATAGATTTTTGTTCGGGATGATTTATATAAATCAGTTATATAATATATTGTCTCTGTGTCTTCTCTTGCTCAGCATAACTTTTGAGGTCCTTTGGTGTTGTAGAGCATTTCAGAAGCTTATTCCTTTTGAAGGCTAATTAATATTCAGCTGGATGAATACACCACATTTTAGTTTCTCACCAGCTGATGGATAATTCAAATGCTTCCAGTTCTTTGGCTATTACAAAAAAATACTCTTACAGATATTTACATATTTTTCAACTGTAGGATTTCCCCTCAGTCTTTTCTAGTAGACTCTTCTTCTTTACTAATATTCCTTACTTTTGAGCCATAGTTGCCTTATTTTGCTCTAGATCTTGAAATCTAAGTAAACTGATTTTTAAATTCTTCAAAGATATTTATAATATCTGATTAGAAATCTTGGTCTGTTAAATCAACATGTAGAACCACTTAGAGGTAGTTTTCAGCAAATTTTCACCCTAAGTATGATTCACATTTTCCTTTTTGTGTTTTCTCACCTATTTTGTTAATTTTGTAATAAACTACACAGTTTAGAAAATATAGTATAGCAAGTCTTGTTTATGACCTTTTTTTTTTCCTGTATGTTTTTTCTCTATCTTTTTTGTTGTTGTTGTTAAATTGTGTTGTTGTTATTTGGCTATTTCATTTATTGGGTTTTTTTTTTACAATAACAAATGTGAATTACATCTGAAGAATTTGTAACCCCTGTGGTGTGCTGCTGATGATTTTGCTCAGCTTTTTTAATATTTTATTATTATTATTATTATTATTATTATTATTATTATTATTGAGGGTGAGAGTCTCACTATGTTTCCCTTGGTAGAGTGCTGTGGCGTCATAGCTCCCAGCAACCTCAAACTCTTGAGCTTAAGTGATTCTCTTACCTCAGTCTTCCAAGTAGCTGGGATTACAGGTGCCCGCCACAATGCCCGGTTATATTTTTGTTGTAGTTGTCATTGTTGTTTAGCAGGCCCAGGCCAGGTTCTAACCTGCCAGCCCTGGTGTATGTGGCTGGCACCGTAACCACTGAGCAGCAAGCACTGAACCTTATTTTATTATTTTATTTTTATTTTTTAACCTAGCCTCCTAGAAGTGACCCATGGATTTGTACAACTAAGTGGTCAGTCAATAATTGAACAAAAGTTGCGTTCAAATACCTCGGGCCCATGAGGCCCCTACCCTCTGCTGGTGGATCTGAGTTTGGTTTGAAGAGCAAGTTCAATGTGGGACGTTTTCAAGTCAGCCCGGCTTTTTCTTTTTGTTTAGCTCTTTTCCTTTCTCCACCACACTTGCACGTAGGCTTCCAAACGGGCAGGGATGTGTGGAATGTTTATCAAGTCCCCCCATTGCTATCGCCTTGCTAAATATCTCACCAGTCTCCTGTTCTGCCACTTCCCCAGACCAGGACCATAACCTCATGCTAGGAAACCTGCCGGCTTTCCCCACTCACTGCTGGGTGACAGTTTTCTGTTCTCAGCCCCAAATCAAGTCAGTCACCTCTAGCAGCGAACGTGCCGGTTTTCATGGCCAGCCGGCCCTGGGAAACTGTGAGCTGTGGTAGGGCATGTGGATGAGGCAAAAATGGTACAGATTTCTGCCAACTTAGCTAAAGTTCAGCAGGATTTGGGGGAATATATGTTTCTTACTTTATTGATTGCCTCTGATAGATTTCTAGAGCCCTGAAATAATTTTGCTTTACAATTTTTCCAGTTCTACAGTCGTTCTGTGGGAGAGAACTTGTAATCTCCTCAGTTCTGTATGGCTGGAAGTTCTGCCCATTTTTTCTGTGTTGTATTAATCAAGTCAACCTTCCTTGACCTTGGACGTGTGTGCATATGTGTGTGTGTATATTTAGAAAGTGATATAGACACACACGTATAATCAAACCCTTCAGCCCTTCAGGGTACTGAGTATAAAGGAGTCTGTTTAACAGGATCCAACCTTTATGAAAAGCAATTGGGATTATAAATAGCATTACTTTTTGCTAACAACAGTACCTCCGTGAATATTTTAGGTATGAACTTAGTTGTGTAAGTCATATTTTTTCCTTTTTTATTCTTATAAGTAATGAAAGAGCAATAGGACAATGACTCAGATGCCTTATTATTTACTATAGTCTATTATTATCTCCTGAAAACACTGTTTTTTTACTTAACTCCCAAAATGTTTCTTCTGTGACTTCACCACCTATTCTTTCTCTCCTCCTGACCTATGAATTTTGTGCAGCCTCACACCACACACTGGTCTCTCTTCTCTTCATTATCTACAAACAGACATATTTGTTGGTCTCATTTAGTCTGTTGGGTTTAAATACCAGCTTTAAACTAATAAGGCTTGGATTTGCAACTGCCTACTTCACAGCTCTACTTGGATACCCAGTAAACAATTAAACAACCTTCATCTTTCACCTGGGCTCTTGCAATAATAGCCTGTAAAATGTTCTCCTTGTTCCAAAATGTTCAGGTCTCTTTCTAGAAATCTCATCACTCTATTCTTAATGAGAAAGAAATCCAGAATTGATCAGTTCTGTGCCTACCTCTCTGTCCCTTCCACCCCTGCCACCTGTTCCTTTCACTTCACGCCTTTCCAATCTCAGGACCTTTGCTTTTTTTATTCATCTTTAAGTAAGTAAGGCAGAAATTATACCCAGCAATTTTGCTCACAGTACATTGGCAAGAATGCAGTCATCTGCATTACGTTACCAACCGCAAAGGACTCAGGGAGATGTGATCGCTCTGCCACGGAACTCATTTGATCAACCTCAATTCTATTACTATGGAAGGGAGAACGGGGTTTGGTGGACTGTTAGCAGTCTCTGACACAATACTTGGCTCTGGTCACCCAACTCTTAATATTTAGATACAAATTTCTTTCCAAACAAATAGAATGTACTTGGTTCCCTTTCAAAGAGAAATAAGCCAAAGTTTAATCCAGTTACTTTATCTAGCTCAAAGTTCAGGATCACTGGTCGTCGGTATAATCAGGATCAATATGTTTATTTGTCTCCTGCCCTCACCTCCAAATAAAAAGTTGTGGGGCAGGCGCAGGGAAACTGCAATGTAAGTTAATACAATTTGGAAAAGGAAAGCCTGAGAACTACACTGGAGAGCGTGATCTGGGGTAATTCTCACTGCGCAGGGCAGCTGGGTCCTGGGTTGGCCAGTCTGGCTGTCCCTGGTTCTGCTCCCTAAGAGGAATTCCTTTGTCTATGGTTCTTCTGGCTTCTGGCCTTTCCTTCTGGAAGTTTCTTTTTTTTTAATTTTTATTAAATCATAATTGTGTACATTGGTGCAATCATGGGGCACAATGTGCTGACTTCATATACAATCTGAAATGTTTTCATTGAACTATTTAACATAGCCTTAATCACTATATGAAGACATTTATATTCTACATTTAGTAATTTTCACTTGTACCCTTGTAAGATGCACCGTAAGTGTGATCCCACCAATCACCCTCCCTGCACACACCCTCCCCCCCTTGCCCCCTTTCCCCATTTCTTGTGCTATAACTGGGTTATAGCCTTCATATGAAAGCTATAGATTAGCTTCATAGTAGGGCTGAGTACACTGGATACTTTTTCTTCCATTCTTGAGATACTTTGCTAAGAAGAATATGTTCCAGCTCCATCCATGTAAACACAAAAG
>CAUYRH010044579.1:0-12846 GCA_963574655.1 Perodicticus potto
GCATAATGAGACTGGTGACACTGTGGAATACAGCACCAAACCAAAACATTTTGTGGGAAAGAGAGATTATTTCTGTATGCTGTAAACGTCTTTGAGGACATAGCCTTCATTATGTGGGATGTGAGGGATGAGGAAGGTGAACGGACATGTTTTATCGAATGGGTGAAGAGGAAATTTTAGTCTGAGGAATATCCTGTGCAAAGGTTCAAAACTGGCAAATTTAAATGAGTTCTCAGAGTTTGGAGAGTAGTTTGATTGGACTGAAACTTGGAGAATGTAAGTAAATACAATGAAAGACATAGAATGTAGAGTTATCAGAAACTCAGGGAAAGATCAAGGACAGGCTAACATGTGGTCCTTTGTTCCGTAGTCATTCGAGTGTTTTTTGCAGTAGAGTAAAAGTCATCGGTGTGTTTTTGAAAGACAGCTCAAATAACTGGGTAATGTGTGAATTAGAGGGTTTCATACTAGAGGAAATTTGTAAATCTGTTGTTCTTTTGGTTGTATACACTCAATGTTTCATTTTAAAACACCATACTATATATTAGTTTCCTACTGTAGATATAACAAGTTAACACTGACTTGGTGACTTAAGGCAGCAAAAATGCATTATCTCACAGCTTTAGAGCTCAGAAACCAAAAATGGATCACACTGGGATAAGATGAATTTTTTGGCATGGTGGTGGTCCTACTTAAGGCTGTATAGGAGAATCCATTTTTTTGCCTTTTCCAGCTTCTAAAGTCTGTCTACATTCCTGAGCTCCTGGCCACCTTCCATCTGCAAAGCTGGCAGTGTAGTATCCACAAATCTCATACTGATTCTGTCTCAAGTATGTTTTTGTCATCACATCTCCCTCCCTGATACTTTTAACCCTTGTGATTATATCAGGCCAACATGGATAATCCAGGATAATCTCCTCAACTCTAAGTCCTTAATTTTATCACATCTGCAAAGCCCTGCTTGCCAGATAAGGTGACATATTCACAGATCCCTGGGATTAGGATGAGAACATGTTCATCTTGGGAGTGTTATTCTGCCTGCTATAGACATACTTAGCTCAGAGAGTAAGATATGAAAGCAGAGGGTAAAATCTGAAGCTCCAAGCATAGGCTCCTACAAAGCTCTTTCTAGATTTCAGCAGCAAACTGGCCTTCTTCACAGTCTTTCAGATGTGAAGAAAAATAGAGAGGAAAAGGCTTTAATTAAGACTTTACTTGGTTTGTTCCTGGGTTTCAGCACCCCCCCCCAAAAAAAGAAAGACTTTACTGCCCAATGTACCTGGTCAAAGTCATTTTATATTACTTCTAATCAACACTGAATAAAGATTAACAAGAATACAAAGATTGCATGCATATAAAGGGAAAAATAAAAAAAATTATAAAAAGGAATTAGCAGATCTTTTCCCTATTTTTGTCTAAAGAATTAGCAACACGTAGTCTAACATTTATAGCAACGTTTACCACCACGTGGTAATGTCCTGAGGCAGAACTGCAGAAAAACAGTGCCTTGCATTTGGGGTACTCCTTTCTAGGTCTTGATATGTTGGAAGGTTTGTGTTTTTCCTATTCCTTATTACGTTTTCCATGCTCCAGGAACATGAAAATGTATTCTAAAGTCTGAGTATCAACAACATAAAAATGTAGGACAAAGATTTTTGGCCTTGAATTTGGGCAAAAACTCTATTTGTCTGATTTTCTATGTGACTAGACCAGACTAATAGACGTTATCACCCTTTGATTTTTCTGCATGTTACTCCAAGATTTAAAAATTTTGGCTGTTGGCATGCTATGGAGACATTTCATTGTGAAAAGATATCACATATGTGAAAGTGTTCTGAATAAGGTTGGAAACTGATGGTGGTTACTGTCCATTCATTGTCCATCATTGTCCATGTGCTACTTGCCATGCATGATGGGACAGGGGGGATACAGTGACAACAACATGTGGCCTGAGACCACAAGTGGGTGAGAGTGACCTGGAAACAAGTGTGGTGCATTATGATCATGCTGTAAGAGAAATAGATACATAAATTGTGAGTTTACTTAACCTTATTTTGCAGATGAATAATTAGAAATGAATGTGATAATTGAGGAGTCTATTTAGAATGATGTAATCAAGTTTTCTCTAGAAGTAAGACTTGAGGGATGAGGTGGCCCTGCCCAGCCTTTGAACAGACTGCTCTACCTCCCACCACAAAAATGAAAATAACTACATTTGGCAATATCTTCAGCTCATAGGTGGCCTAATGGAGAGGAATAGGGCCCTCCGGAATTCTTACAGCCTGCATTCCCCAGTCTTGGCCCACCCTGGGACCTATTTCAGAATCAGTCACTTTTATATTTCTTCAAATGTGTGTGCAAGAATTGAAAGTGACAGTGAATTCCATATGCTTCCCTTTCTCAATCATTTATATAGAAAATCTGCTTAGTCTATATGTCAAGAGAGGATTTTCAAGCTAGGGTTGCAAATTCCATGTAGGTTCTAAAATTCTGCCTCTTCTTACATCATCACTATTTTCAGAGAGTGTGCAGTTAGGGTTTAACCAGCATTATAACTAAGCAAAAGACAGGAAAGGGCTCTGGCTTTATTTTCTCACAGCTCTTTTGATTCAATAGAACTATTAAGACAGCAGCTTCTTTAAGCCTGGATGCTTATCTTTTATAAAATTATGTTTCTTATTTCATGATTATAAAGAAAGATCCTGGTTCTTAATCTGATATTGATACTCAGATACTGATTTTAATCATTTATTTTCATTTCTAGGATGTGCATACTGCCACAAGAAGGAGTATGAACTGGGGGATGGAATTGCCGCATAATAACTGAATAACCTTCTGCACAGTAACAAGAAGACAGTCTACTTGACCAAGCAATGGTCACCAGGCCATGTATTTCTCATATTGAGGATGGATCAAACTCAGTTTTCCACACTCCTACCCACACATGTTGAACTAATTTAGGCTACAGTGAAATCTAGTATAGACCTCCCCAGCTCAACTTAGGTATAGAACCCCCAAATAAAAGCATTCTTCAGGCAGATGAACTGGCCTAAGCCAGTGAGATAGGTCATAATTGTATTTAATTGCTTTAGTAGAAAGCAAAAAGCACAACAGATTATACAATGATATAGTCAGAAACACACATTCTAGGAGGACAACTAGACCTAATTAACTCTCTGAACATAAAAATGAGTTTATAAGAACAAAGTTATCTTCAAGTTCAGAGAGGTGACTTTATAAAATATGATTTTCAGAACCCCTTTGCCTCTGTTTCTGTATGTTCTTTTGTTGGCCAAAGTTTCCTTTAACTCCCAGAGATCCCAAGTGTCACAGAAGGTCTTCATTTTATGTAATCAGAAGAAAAGTAACTCAGAGGCAAATCCTCACCAAGACAGTGGGTTCTAGAAACAACATCCCCTGAGAAGTTTTTATGTATTGATCTGGGGATTCCTTAAGTAAATCGTTAGTGACTACCTACCATGCACTGAGTTGATGCCAGACATGGTACTCAGAAAGTGACAACCAAACAATGATCTGAAGTGTGATATAAAAAGTAAATAACAGGGGGTACAGCCTCTGTGAAGTTCACTTATATCATTTGCCTCCAAGCCTGACCCTGTCCTTATAGCAACTGCTATGACCTCGTCTGAACAGTTTTTCCATTGAAAGTTAAGATACATTGACAGGTTTATTTGTGGTTATGGAAGACCTACTCATTCCTAGGAGCCCTCACTTTGGATGTTGCTTTGCTTAGTTAGTGACACTTTTACCGATACAATAAAAATGAAATCAAATCAGCCAGTCAAGTACTACATTACAGATAAGAGAACTTTATTGTGTGAAAACTTTTTTTAGCATTTTAGCTATACATGCCTATGTGATTTATCTTTATGTAGAGTCATCTTTTACTTTTTATCTGTCTAGCATCTTTTCACTAAAGAACTATGCTCAGTGGTTGGGTCAGTCTATTAGGCACCTTGACCTCCTCTGATACAGCAGGGGTCATCTGACTCACACCAGCCAATCAGACAGAGCACTGCTTACTGAGTGGGTCTGGAAGTAAAACAGGGCAGAGTCTTTCTTTCAGTTAAGTGACATGGCTGAAGAAAGATGGAGAGAGAAGGAGAGAGAAAGACTGAAAAAAAGATGGACTCTTTCTTCTTCTGAGATCTCACA
This sequence comes from Perodicticus potto, assembly GCA_963574655.1. Lineage (NCBI taxonomy): Eukaryota > Metazoa > Chordata > Mammalia > Primates > Lorisidae > Perodicticus > Perodicticus potto. The sequence goes on from CAUYRH010044579.1 coordinate 4,177, forward strand.
TACATGCAGTCTAGAATTTGTGAAGTCACCTTTCCCACTGAATGTGGAAACTCTGATAGAGAATAAGTTAACATTTTTTTAAAGCATAGACCCAGAGATAAAAGGAAAGTAAATCTTATGACATCATTTGAACTTCCAGATCCAAACGTGTCTGAAATTGAACCACCCCAGTGTTTTCCAGTTACATGAACCATACTTTTTCCCTCTGGAACCTATTTTTATGTGTTCTTGCCATTGGTTCATTCACTCTAAAAATTAAAAGACAATGTCTTGTGGTTTGGATTCTTTTCACCTTGAAATTTACCACTCCACAGTAGCTACACACATACACCATTCCCCCAATACATACACACACACACACATACACACAGACACACACACCAATGGCATCTCTTCTTGTGATCATAAAATAGAGTGACATAGTACAGTGGAAAAAACATTGTACTGGGAGTTAGAAACAACAAAGAATGATAAATTATCTGCAATGACTATGTTTTACTTTTGAAATCAGAAAAGAAATGAAGACAGCTCTATTTGGAAATGAAACAGAAAGTTTGTGTTCTAACTGCAATTCTGCCACAAGCTAGTTTTTTGGCTATAGACAAGTCATGCTAATGTTTTAGTCCTCAGTTTTCCCGTTTGTAAAATGAGGGCACTGGAGAAATGGTTTTCCCTGAATGTTCATAGAGCACCTTGAGGGGTAGATATGAGATGGGCAGTAACCTAGGCCTTCCCTACCCCTCCTCCCTAAACCAGGGGACTCTCAATGTACTGGTTTTATCCAATAAGCTTGAATGTCAGCTTTAACTAAAGGGTTTGGTGATGTAAAACTAAAGAAAAAAGATAGTTTAAAAAACATTGGACTTGTTGATCTCTAAGTCCCTTTTAATTTTAAGCCTCTTTGAAGTAATTCCCCATTCAAATTTTCTATAAAAATTACAAAAACTTACAGAAAGTAGCCATCTTCTATAATTGCTTTTATTTAATCAAAGCCTATTGGTCACATCTGAACATTCAGAATCTTTACTTTGTGAAGTATGCTGCATCAAAGTTAAAAAAAGACAAACAAACAAACTTAGTTTGGGAGTTGAAGTTAGTGTTTTAAATACTCAAAATCAGAACCCTTAAGGAGCAGAGAAAGCACATACCCAATTTATATCATGTAACATGAAAGATAAACCAAGAAGCCAGATAAAAGTGACTGAAGCTGGTGACTTATGTGTGTCTTCATCTTCTTGGCCACTAGGGAAGGAACTAAGCATAGATGAACACTGTTCATAAACTAGTAAAAAGGCTTTGTTTATTTGTTTTTATCTTTCAATAAACACAGACTCCACGCTTGTGCTGTGCTGGACACCATGGCAGATTCTGGTGATATATAAAGGGCCATCACATGTTCCCTCTTCAGTTAACTTAAACATAAATACAGCTGCAAAGCTGCAAATGGTAAATCCCTAGAGATTGAAACTTCTCTGTCCAAGCAAAGGGTAACTCTTTTAAAACCCAGCTAGTTGAAGTTTGAAATGATTTAGGTTTCACCCTAAAATATTATTTTACTTCATGGTGGATTAGAGAGATAAACTATTTTTATTAAAGCTTGTTTTGCATCCTGCAGAGATAAGGCATCAAAGCCTTTTGCCTTACCCAACCCGTTTTCACTCATTCATATTTTTGAATGGATTAAAGCAAGAAAAAATGTCATTAGGAAAAGTTGTGTTCCTCTGACTGCATCATTTGGATCTGCCCTTGCTATTTGGTTTATAAAGCCAGAAGAGTTGTGGGAGAAGATTCCTAGCTCCTGAGAGTTTTGAAGATGGAATAATCATCACCATCTTTCTTCCCATTTTCCTTCTTCCTCTAGCATTTCCAACACCAAACACCATAGATCATCTGAGTAAAGGTACAGCACACCTCCACCACAGGAGTATAATAGACGAGTCTTTCTTGCCAGGCAGGGCTGGTGTCCCTTTAACACAGAAGTTTTCACTGAAACCTCAGCTTAGACAGTCTAGAAGTAACGTACGCATAAGTAGCCAAATAGCTATAAATGAGGGTTTTTAATTAGGTGTCTGGATATACACTGGCTGACTTGGCACCATCTCAGCTTTAGATGATGAAAAATCACCTGAACCCTCTCTAATGAAATACCCCTTACCCTGGCATGTGAGTGCTTGTGTGAGTCACCAGGAAAGGTAATAAGGGGTCCTCACTGACCCCGCAGTGCATGCAGCCCTCCTGCAGGAGGGATGGCTGGCTTGCTGCTACCATGTGGAGTTTCCCTTCAGTCCCCCAGTTTCTGGCTGAGCATAGCTCTTCTCTGATTTATATTACACAGCAATGCCTCCAGGCAGAAAATGTTGCCAATAATTACTTGCTATGGGGGCCTGGGAAAACAGTTTTCTTTGTTTTTCTTCTTTCTTTTTCTTTTCTCCCTTCCCTTCTTCCTGCTTTCCTTGCCTCCCTCCTGTCCTATATTCTCTTCTCCCCTGTCTTGCCTAAATCATTCTAGCAATACACTTGTTTACTACCAGAGTTGTAAAGGTAGCCAAATAAAAGCTGCTTATAAATTCTTCCCCTTTCTTCCTCTGAAAGTACAAAATTGAAAGAAACACAAATATATCAAATATTTAAAGAGGTAAAACATAATCAGTGCAATTTTCATAACTACGAAAACCCACTGCAAATGAGCAGGTAGTTTCAAAATATGAGATATGGGATTTCTATACAGCATGATTTCTTTAAAACGCACACACAGAGACACAAAACTTATCCATTCATTTTAAAAACTGTTAAGCCTATACTAACCAAGGTACTGGGCTATGGGGGATACCCAAATAAAAAAACAAAATTCTATAATGAGATATAAGAAAGAATACATTTCTAGAATTTGGAAGTTTACTTAGTAGATAGAAATATATCAGGAGACATGCAACAACGCAAGCCCCAAATTGACAGGGAGATGTAAACATACAGATTGGAGTCAGGGACTAGGAAGATTGCTGGGACAGCTAACATATGTTAATCATCTTTCATGTCATAGTGTATATTAGATTCTCACAAGAACTTTCTAATATATTTTACTTTACAAATAAGCAAAAAGAAGTTTTTCCATGTTAAGTTCATAGCTAGCCATTAGCTGAGTCAGGATCTGAATCCAGATCTCTCTGATTCAAACTCTATGCTCTTTGTAGCCTATCACACAGGAAAGAGTGTGTATATTACATCTGTTATGTAATTAACTGTGATGAGCTGTACAGGCCTCTTTTTCCCAGGGGTTGAGGGAGCAGCCTGCCATGACCAAGCCTGGGCTCCTCTCCATATGTGGACATGGTGCTTCTGTGATGCCGCCCAGTTGGGGGGGGGTGGTGGTAAGTAAATTTCATTCATCTTCATTTCTTCGAGTCTTTCTCAAAAGTCACCTTTGCAGAGATAATGTCTCTGTCACACTGCTGAAGACTGTAAATAGCCTTTACCTCAAACCTCCCACTCTCCCTATCCTCTCTCCTTCATTTTCTCTGTCACACTATCCCCATCAAATAGACTATGTATATTTTTGGTTTATCTTCTTTACCAGTTTTCTCCTGGTCTGGAATCCAAATTCCATAAAGGGACAGCATTGGGGTTTTGTTTGGTTTTATTTTCCTTAATTATTTATATTCATTTCTCTATCTCCAGCATCTACAAGGCACATAGAAGATGTTAAATAAATATTTATTGAGTAGTTTAATCTTTACTAATTTCTAAGCAGCGAGGTATAAGCAGAAAAAGTTCAAGGACATTAATCCTATTTCCATTAACTATTTTATTTGTTCTTCTTGAGAGATAATGTGACTATACAGGAAGACTGACCCCAAACTGATGACGACAATTCCTCCTGAGGAGGGAACCAGATGGACATTTCAGTGAAAGGAGCTTCCAGTTTATCTGTGCTGTTTGCATATTTTGAAAGAAAAATGTGTTCATGAACCAGTTATAAAATGAAAAAGAAAATAAGAACAAATAAGGCGATGAGATGAAATCAGCTTCATTACCTTACTGCTACTCCCCATCCTTTAATGAAATTTGCATAGAACCTTCCAACATGGTTTACATACAATTGGCACTCAATTAATTCATAAATAAATCATTTTTAGTCAACAAAAGAGTAATACACTAAGCACAAAACTACATTATAAGTAAAAATGTAAGAACAAGAAACATTGAGATAAGGGATATTTTGGGATACAACATACTACTATTTATCATTTTCACAAGGTCCTTTCCCCAAATTCAAATAACATAAATGCAATCTCATTTGTTCTCCAAAGTCCAAGATATAGAAAAAGCCTTGTTTATTAGTTGTCCCTTTGTAAAGCAAAGAAATAATAACCGTTACAGTGATAACTCTTACAAGGTAACTTACATGCATATATATTACAGAAGCAGTATAAAAATCATATATACTTGTGTGTGCGTGTGTGTGTATACATATATAATTTGATAGTTAAAAGTAATTCTTGATTTTGGGGGTCTGAGGTTTGTGTACTTTACTAATTTTGAAAAATTCTTGATGATTATTGCTTCAAGCTTTTCTTCTATCTTATTTCCTCTTTCCTTCCGCGATTTTACCATTTCATGGTTTTACATAAATCTAGTATGTTCTGCTTTATATTTTGCACCCCTTTATTTTCTCTGTGTGTTCATTTTGGAGAGTTCCTACTGAACTGGCTTATTGTTCATCGATTCACCTTTCTCCTGTGTTCAGCGTGCTGACAAGGTCATCAGATTGACTCTTTGTTCTGATCTGCTTTCTATTTGTCTGTGTCTCTTCATTTATTATAATTTTTTTAATTTATTTTTTTTGAGACAGAACCTCAAGCTGTCACCCTGGGTGGAGTGCTGTGGCATCACAGCTCACAGCAACCTCCAACTCTTGGGCTCAAGTGATTCTCCTGCCTCCGCCTCCCAAGTAGCTGGGACTATAGGCACCTGCCACAATGCCCGCTATTTTTTGGATGCAGCTATCACTGCTGTTTGGCGGGCCCAGGCTGAATTCGAACCTGCCAGCTCAGGTGTATGTGTCTGGTGCCTTAGCTGCTTGAGCCACAGGCACTGAGCTGTCTGTGTCTCTTTAAAAACACTTTCATCTCTCTTTTGAAATTCCTCATCTCCGTATGCATGTTGCTGATCTTTCTCACTAAATCTTTTAACTTATTTAACATAGTAATTATGCTCTTTTCTGATATTTCTAATAGTTGGGTCATCTTTGGGTCTGTTTCTTTTGACTATATTAAAAATGCATTCTATTTCCTTGCTATCCCATAGTATTTTGTTATATTCCCCAAATTGTGCTTAACAGAAAAATAAAGACCAAGATCATGTATTTACACTTAGACAAAGGCCCAGTTTGTTTACTTTTGAGCTGCTAATGTTTAGAGTTTGATCACCTAGTCTGTAGTTAACCTGAAGGAACGTTTTGTGTCAGTTACCTATTGTACAACACTAGTATGAATACTCCCCAGCTAAAGATAGAAACTGCCTTGGTCTGAATGTAAGATCTGGAGTGTAAGTTCTTTACTCAGTTCTCATTCTCTGCCCATACTTGGGTAAGACTTGTATTCTTTGTTTTGGATTTGGGGGATGGATCTCAGCTTAATCAAGGATGGTCACTGAAATCCAAAGCACAGGAGAGCAGGTGACTGTCTCTCTCTCTTTCCTATATTTATTTATTTCTTTAGACCTAAATTGGCCTTGGCCCTGTGTCAGTTGTAAAAGTTTTATATAGTTATCTATGATCTTTTCAGAAAATTTATTTTTGGAAAATATATTTTTATTTCAATAATGCAATTATAGTTCAAATTATTTTAAGAACTCCTTTTTTGAAATTGACTTCAAGACCTCAATATCTTGTTACCAACACAAGAAATACTTATTTATCAGCTTGCATGAAGACATTAGCACTTAAAATATGTAATTAAGCTGGATAAACTTGTGTTCAATAAAAAACACAAAACAAACATTCATAAAATAACAAAAATTTATTTTTTATTCTTCATATCCTTATTAGTAAGTGAGAGGTTCTAAAAAAGGATGAAAAGACCATAATACTGAAGGAATAGTATTTTATGTCTCCTCACCTCAGTTAGGATGACTTTTATCAAAAACAAACAAAAAATACAACAACAAAATAGACAATAACAAATGCCAGTGAGGATGTAGAGAAAGGGGGATCCTTGTACCCTGTTGACTATAAATTAGTGCAACCATGATGGAGAACACTATTGAGGTTTCTCAAAAAACTAAAAATATATCTAATTCATTATTTAGCAATCCCATTGCTTAGTATATATCCAAAAAAAAAAAAAAAAAAGGAAATCAGTATATTGAATAGATAATGTAACTCATGTTTTTGTAGCACTATTCATAATATCCAAGATTTGGAATCATCCTAAGTAGCCATCAGTGAATGAAAGAATAAAGAAATTGTGGTACATATATACAAATATTATATAGGCACAGAAAAGAATGAAGTCTTGTCATTAGCAACAACATGGATGAAACTGGAGAATATACTTTTAAGTTTGCTCTTTCTCAAGCACAGAAAGAAAAATTTCACATGTTCTCAGTCATATGTGAGGGCTAAGTATTAAAAACAATTGACAGCATGGTGACAGAGAGTAGAGTAATGGTTAACAGAGGCTGAGAAGGGTATTGGAAAGTGGTGTTAAAGTGGGGATGATTAATGTGTGCAAAAATATATTGTTTATTCTCTTAAAGAATGAACAATATTTGATGACAAAGTGACTAGAGTCAACAATAAGTTTTAGTATACTTAAAATAACTAAAAGAGTAAAATTGAATATTCCTAACACAAAGAAAATGACAAATTCTTGAGGTGATGAATACCCCAATTACCCTCTTTGATGAATACACATTACATACCTGTATCAGAACATCAGATATACCCTATAAATATATACAAATATTATGTATCTACACTAATAAAAACTAAAAAATAAAGAAGAGTATTCCATTCAAGTAGTATGAAGCATTTTGAAGTATAAGATTTATTTATAAATTGTTTTATTGTCATTCACTTTCAAACATATCTCTGGTGGTGTGTGTGTGTGTGTGTGTGTGTGTGTATGCTAAATCACCCTGATTCAGAGAGTAAGGTTTCTTATCTAATTCAAGGTAAAAACTAAATCTTGGTATCTATGATGTTTTGAACATTGGATTTGAGAAAATTCATTAAAAATCACTTGAGACCATATGAATGAGGTTGGTGTGAGTTATGAAACCAGAGCACTCTACCAAGGGCCACAAAGTGAGACTACATCTCAAAAAAGAAAAAAAGAATTTAACAACTGAAATTTCTAGTACTCCATCTGAATTAAATGAAGCACAATTCTTTTGTTACTTTAGTAATTAAACTTTTGGAACACACTGAAGAGGAAAAACACACAAAATACAGCCTAAGTTTTTTTTTTTAATGGGGAAAAGTGTTATTCTCATCCACTATCAAAGGCAACTCAATTCATGTCAAGTTTCCAAAGGACTGGCTCATCAATTCTACAAGAAAAATAAATAGAATAGTTGTGTATCCTAATCTCAAAAAGCCCAACATTGCATTGAAAACATGATTGCAAAGAAATAAATATAAATAAATTAGAGAATAATGTTACATTGAAAGTTAAACATAAATGTTTCACTTTAAAATATATTTATATATAGAATTTTGAATATTAAAAATTATTCCAATGCATTTATATATATTTACAATAGTTAACCATTTGATCATGATGATGAAGTTTAAAGATTATTAAGAATTCCCTACAAAGATCCAGTAACAACAGAGTGATTCTGCCAGGGTCTGATCTGGGAGAGATACCTCCCCAACTCTGAGGATGGTCATAGGCAACAGTGAAAAATAATCATGAGGCGGAATCAACAGAAAAACTCGGGCAATATGAATAACCAGAGTAGATAAACTCCCCCAAGGAATGACAAGGTAGATGGAGCACAAGATCCCTTGCATAAGCAAATGGCTGAGATGTCAGAAGTTGAATTCAGATTCTGGATAGCAACTAAGATCAGCACAATGGAGGAAAAGATGGATTAGAATTTCAAACTGTAATCCAAAAGATGACCCAAAAGATGCCTCAAGAACTGAACGAGTTCAAAGAGAAAATGACCAAAGATACTGACACATTGAGACAAGAAGTTGTAGCCCTCAAAGATCTGAGAAATACAGTAGAATCCCTCAGTAACAGAATGGAGCAAGCAGAAGAAAGGATTTCTGAAACTGAAGACAGAGACTTTGAATGCTCCCAAATGCTCAAAGAGGTAGAGAAATGGAAGGCAAAAATGGATAATTCTCTCAGACAGCTCTGGGATAACTCGAAGAAAACCAATATTCGCCTTATAGGGATACCTGAAAACAATGAAGGGGCATCACGAGGTACAGAGTCTCTCCTTTATGAGATTATGAAAGAGAACTTTAAAAACATGCCAAGAGATTCTGAAATTCAGATAGCAGACAGTTTCAGGACCCCAACACGACCCAACCCAAATAAGACATCCTCCAGGCACATCATAATTAAGTTCACGAAAGTTAATATGAAAGAGGAAATTCTGAAAGCAGACAGATGTAAGAAATCCATTACCTACAAGGGGAAGAATATTAGAATA
>CAUYRH010044585.1:0-23668 GCA_963574655.1 Perodicticus potto
TTCAAATCCAGCCCGGGCCCACCAAACAACAATGATGGCTGCAACCAAAAAATAGCCGGGCGTTGTGGCGGGCGCCTGTAGTCCCAGCTACTTGGGAGGTGGAGGCAGGAGACTCGCTTGAGCCCAGGAATTGGAGGTTGCCGTGAGCTGTGATGCCACAGCACTCTACCCAGGGTGACAGCTTGAGGCTCTGTCTCAAAAAAAAAAAAAAAGAGTTTGGACTCTGAAGCCAGAATGAGTTGGTTTAAGTTTCCATTGCCACCTAATTGCTTTATGACCTTGGGCAGTCACTTAATGTCCCTGTGCTTCACTTTCCTCAGATGAAAAATGAAGATGATAGAAGTTACCTTACAGTTTTATGATGAAGATAACATGTATGTATAGAGTGCTTGGGATTGTCCCTATATATAATGTGTTCAGTAAATATTAGCTTTGAGTAGTATTCTTTTATAAGTAAGGAAAGTAAGACCCAGAGAGGCCCAAATGGTTTTCCCAAAGTCATCTATCTAGCCAGTAAGAAAGCGTACATCTGCTCCAGGTGATCTGTTGCCTGATGTGGCCAAGGTAACTGCAAAAGAGCCAAGTGGCCAATTTGTCCCTCTGCACACATGCCTTATAGCTCCTGAGAGGCTACCAGATGAGCTGATGGTTTCCTAATGAAGACACTGGTCCACAGTCTTGAACCTTGGGTGTTCATCAAAGGAAACTAATTATCCTGACAGCCTGGTCCTCACTCAAAGAGAAGTATAGTGTGCAAATAAAGTATGAACACAACTGACCAAGTTGGGGTATATTAAAAACATCTTTTTGGGCTCGGCGCCTGTGGCTCAAGCGGCTAAGGCACCAGCCACATACACCTGAGCTGGGAGGTTTGAATCTAGCCTTGGCCCACCAAAAAACAATGATGGCTACAAATAAAAAATGGCCAGGGGTTGTGGTGGGTGCCTGTGGTCCCAGCTGCTTGGGAGGCAGAGGCAGGAGACTCATTTGAGCCCAGGAATTGGAGGTTGCTGTGAGCTGTGATGCCATGGCACTCTAACCAGGGGGACAGCTTGAGACTCTGTCTCAAAAAAAAAAAAAAAACAAAAAAACATCTTTTTGTCCATCTTGAATATTATCATATTTCTTGTTCTGAAAACAGTGCCTACTTGGCCGATAGTGGTTGCTCAATAAATGCTTGTTGAATAAACAAATAGATAAAGGAAAATAAGGGGAAAAAGGCAAATACTGAGAAAGACAGTCAACTGCAAAACAGTATATGGATACAAGCATGGTCCAAAATGCTTTCTAATTCTCCTTTTCATTTCTTCTTTGACTCTTAGGTTTAGAAGTATTCTGTTTGGTTTCCAAGTTTCTGGTTTTTCCAAACATCTTTCTGTTATTGATTTTTATTTCAGTTCTACTGAAGTCAAAGAACATACTTTGTATGATTTGAATATTTTTAAACTTATTAAAATTTGCTTTATGACCCAGAATATGGTTTATCTTGTTAAGTAATATGTGTGCCTTTGAAAAGAATGTGTATTAGGTTGTTGTTGGGGTGAGTGTTATATAAATGTCAATCAGATCAAGTCATTTGATAGTGTCATCCAAGTCTTTTATATATTTACCTATTTCTTTTGTCTATTTGTTCTTTCAATTAAAACACGTTCACCAGCTTGGCACCCTTAGCTCAGTGATTATGGCGCCAGCCACATACGCTGGGGCTGATGGGTTAGAGCCCAGCCTGGGCCTGCTAAACAACAATAACAACTACAATTTAAAAAAAAAATAGCCGGGCATTGTGGCGGGTACCTGTAGTCCCAGTTACTTGGGAGGCTGAGGCAAGAGAATGGCTTAAGCCCAGGAGCTGAGGTTTTTGTGAGCTGTGATACCACAGCACTCTACCAAGGGTGACATAGTGAGACTCTGTCTCAAAAAAAAAAAGAAAAAGAAAAACCACGTTCACCTTCTTATTTGCATTTATCCTCAGACTAATAAAAACCTCAGCATGGACACCATTTGTCCAACTAGTAGTGCTGAACACCTACAGATTTAATGTTTATTCCATTAACCAAGCACTCAACAGACATAGTTTGAGTAGTCACTAAAATCCAAGGCCTCTACAAACAACTGGGGATACATAAAGAAATAAGATAGTGTCTTCTTTAAAAGAATTTTGTCTAATAACATATGGGCACAAAATTTCTAGGCAAAAAGATTCCAGGATGCTTCCTTTTCTGGATAAGACATTTGCATTGCTACCTCTTCCCTTCTGGCTTGTCCTTTATACCCCTGCCACATCTGAAACTAAATTTGCCATGTCTCATTAGTCAACTCCCTACACCAAATCCCTAGAGATTACTTTGTTGTATGTAAAGTTCCCCGCCTGCTGCTGAATGTCAGCTCCACCAATGAAGTCAAATTTGGATAATTTTTTTTTCGGGGAGGGTTTGGAGACACAGTCTTACTCTGTCACCTGGGGTATAGTGACGTGGCATCATAGCTCACAGCAACCTCAAACTCCTGGGTTTGAGCAATCCTCTTGCCTCAGACTCCCAAGTAGCTGAGACTATAGGCCTCCTACCATAATGCCCAGCTATTTTTTCTATTTTTAGTAGAGACAGGGTCTTGCTCTTGCTCAGGCTGGTCTCAAACTCCTGAGCTTAGGCAATCCCACCCACCTCAGCCTCCCAGAATGCTAGGATCATAGGGGTTAGCCATGATGTCCAGCCCAAATTTGGATTTTTTAAAGTCCTTTCCATTGAGATATAATTCAGACACCATACAATTCACTTTAAATATACTAAAGTGCTTTTTAGTGTATTTGCACATGTGTTAGAACATTTTAGAACATTTTCACCCCATCAGAAACAAGCCCCATACCCTTTAAACATCATGCCCTGAGCCTCCCAACCCCTCATCTGTAGACAAGCACTAATCTACTTTCTGCCTCTCTATATTTGGATATTTCTGGACATTTCATATAAATGGAATTATGAAATATATGGTCTTTTGTGACTGGCTTCTTTCACTTAGCATAATACATTTTTAAGGTTCTGCCCTGTTGTAGCATGTATCAGAACTTCATTCCTGTTTATGGTCAAATAGTATTCCACTGTATGGATATACCACAATGTGTTTATTTACCCAATTGATGAACATTTGGATTGTTTCCATTTCGGGGTTATTATGAATAATGTTGCTATAAACATTTGTATACAAGTTTTTTGTGTGGACACATATTTTCTTTTCTCATGTGTGTGTGTAAGTATTATATATATAATAAGTGTGTGTGTATTATATATATATATATAAAATACACACAGTGTATTATAAGTGTGTGTGTTATATATATAATATATTATATATATTGTAATACACACACACACACACACATATATATATATGTAATCGTTGGGTCAAATGAGAAGTCTATGATTAACTTTTTGAGGAACTTGTTTCCAAAGTGACTGTACAGTTTTACATCCCCACCAGCAATATCTTGAGGACTCTGAGTTCTCTGCATTCCTATGAACACTTTTCATTATCTGATCTATTCCATGTTGGTGTGAAATCTAGGCTCTCTTTGCCTGGCTCCTTCTTACTGATTTACCTTTCTATTGCCCCTTGTTCTCTATCACATACACAATTTTTGAGAAACTGATCTCTTTGCTGCTGCATCACACATTGTGTTTATTCCTGATGTGCTATGTTTGCCCATGCTATTCCCACTGTATTTAACACAGGATTGTCTTTGCCAATCCAGATGTCTACCATGCCTCAAGCCTGCATTGACCATTTGACCCTTTTGATCTCTATTTCCTCTGAATTTTTTTGTACTTAGAGTTGATACCCCACAAATTAGCCAGTCACTATATTTTATCTTGCACTGTTTGCTGTTTCATTGAATATTTTTAAGTCTTACATTTTATTCCCTACCCCCTATGTAGACTCCACAATATCTAGATGAGCCTGTCTTGTATTACTGCAGCTCAGTTCAGAACACAGTGGATATACTATAAATATTAGGTGGTTGATTGATTCCAGTAGTATAAATATCTGGTATTATTAGGATTATGATGGAAATCTCTAGCCCATGCCAACAGTGATGCATAAGACTTGTAAACAGAAAGAATTTTTGATTCATATTCCAGTCTGGCCATTGTGAAAGATGACCATTGAATCATGAAAAGGTCTCGTCCAGCTTCTCTCCCTGCATCTACTCTGATGCCTAGAGAGTGCCACTGCATTACAGAAAACTAGTGAAAAGAGAAATGGAGAGAAGCAGCTTGTTGCATGGCATGTTAAGAACCAAGGGATTGGCTCGATGCCTGTAGATCAGCAGCTAGAGTGCCAGCCACATACACCAGAGCTGGTGGGTTCGAATCCAGCCTGGGCCTGCCAAACAACAATGATAACTACAATCAAAAGAATAGCCAGTTTTTGTGGCCGGTGCCTGTAGTCCCACCTACTTGGGAGGCTGAGGCAAGAGAATTGCTTGAGCCCAAGAGTTTGAGGTTTCTGTGAGCTATGATGCCACAGCACTCTACCTAGGGCAACAGCTTGAGACTCTGTCTCAAAAAAAAAGAGGGGGCAGCACCTGTGGCTCAGTGGATAGGGTGCTAGCCCCATATACCAAGGGTGGTGGTTTTGAACCCAGCCCTGGCCAAACTGCAACAAAAAAATAGCCAGGCGTTGTGGTGGCTGCCTGTAGTCCCAGCTACTCAGGAGGCTGAGGCAAAAGAATTGCCTAAGCCCAGGAGTTTGAGGTTGCTGTGAGCTATGACGCCACAGCACTCTACTGAGTGTGATAAAGTGAAACTCTGTCTCTAAAAAAAAAAAAAAAAAGAAGAACCAAGGGATTGAAAGCTGGATAAAAAGAAGGAAATTCATGCTAACTACTCTACTTTTACTGCTATATTTCCTACTCTTTTCTCTGCCTCAGTTTCCTCATCAATAAAATAAGGGTAATCTTACTATTCGTTATGACAGTTAGATTAGGTAACGAATATGAAGTACTTAGGATCATTCCTCAAAAGCAGTGAAAATGACTAGCATCTAAAATTTTTTAAATGGCTAGAATATATTAGTAATTATTATGATTTTATGTGTGTGTGCAAAGGCTTCATGGCCCATAAAACCTGTAAAAATTCAAGGATTTGCCATGACTCTGACAACAGTGACGCCAGGGCTCCACGCACAGCCTTGTATCTTTCTTCCTTTCATCCCACCTTCTATGATGTTTGGCACAAAGGCACTTCCACAAAAAGGAACCGTAGAGAAAGAAGGTCTGAAGAGTCAGAGCACTCAGCCATCCCTCCTCTCCTTCCCCAGTGCCCATCTCAGAAGGTGCCAGGATGTCTTCTGGCTTACAAGCCCTGCCTTTCCTGAGATGCCATAGGCGATGGTGCACTGGCTTTTACTTGGCTAGTGGCCAGGTGAGATGTACCCCATTTCCCTTTCCAATCTTCAAGAAAGTGTTTCCCACCCCACTTACAACTGAATAGTAAGTAAAGCCCAGGGTTTACCAGGGCTACTGCTAACACGTGCAAGTACTATTCTAACGTAAATTAGAAACAGGTGTCTCTTCCTCAGGTCACCTTCTTCTCACGTTGTTGGAACAAGAAAGTCTACTGTCCCTGTGCAGTGCAAAACCTACATACCTGGTTATGTGTGGCAGCCCTGTGGCCAGTACTCATTCATCTCTGTTCCTCTCTAGGTCCTGAAGCACCTACGGCACCTTAACTTTACCAACAATATGGGGGAGCAAGTGACTTTTGATGAATGTGGTGACCTGGTGGGGAACTATTCCATCATCAACTGGCACCTCTCCCCAGAGGACAGCTCCATTGTGTTTAAGGAAGTCGGGTATTACAACGTCTACGCAAAGAAGGGGGAAAGACTCTTTATCAACGAGGAGAAAATCCTGTGGAGTGGATTCTCCAGGGAGGTACGTGCCATCCATCAGAACACCGGACACCTCCACCATGGGTGGGACGCTGTGCTGGGATTTGGGAGGGCGTTTGGCCTCACCACTGGACTTCCAAAATAATGAGTCTACTCCTCTGTGGAAAAGACACATGATGGCTGAAGGGATGAGCAGTCTGTGATGGATGTGCCCCAGAATGTAGTAGCCTACTGAGGACCCAGATACTTGTAGGAACAAAGACTCTGGACTGGGCATCCTCTTTACTGCTCCCAGGAGCCTGGATAAGACTCACCACATTTCTCTTTGCATTTGTCTTTTTATTATCAACTTTGAGCATCTTGGACCTTTTTTTTTAATTATTAAATCATAGCTGTGGACCAGTTTTTATAACATGACCAAAGATTCAACTTCATCTTTTTACCAAGTGCTTCTCAAATTGATGAGTTTCTAATGAGATGCTACAAGAATGGGTTATCCTTGTGAGAGTCTCAATAGATAGTGATCTCATCCACAGTGTGCAAGTCATTGTTAGCATCTACTTCAGAGAGTGTATTCTCAGTTATAAACATGTCATGACCTTTTCCAAGTAGAGATTTTGAGGTTCCAGAGGTTATACTCCTCTGCCCACTAATTATACCCCTATCGAAATTATCTGGATTTTTAGATAACCTGGAGTCTAAATTGATCAGTTATCCTACAAGCTGTTCACCCCTGATGGATCATCTAGGTTGTATTTCTCCCACCGTTAACGCACATCATTATGTCTAGTTGGTGTGTGTCTCATTTCCCTTCCTGCCAGGAAATAGTTCCTGCTCAGTTCTCTAAAATCCTAATGTCCTTTACTAGACTGTGTTCACCATGGGTTTAAACATTGCTAAATGAGTAGTACAGATAATTCTCATAAACTTATTCACTTATGCTCCTGGGGTAGTTGACAGAGTTAAAAATTAAATCGAGCTTTTCCATAAAGGCACTACCTTCAACCTAGCACACAGTCTCATCTATTCTTTTCTGTCCTTTTTGTAGAAATGACCACAAAAATACCAATTACATCACATCTGTAACCCCAGCACTCTGGGGGAGGCTGAGGAAGGTAGATTGCTTGAGCTCAGGAGTCGAGACCAGCCTGGGCAAGAGCAAGACCTTGTCTCTACTAAAAATTGAAAAACTAGCTAGGCATTGTGGCAGGTGCCTGTACTCCTGGCTACTCAGGAGACTGAGTAGAAGATCACTTGAGGTTCGACACCTGTAGCTCAGTGGTTACAATGCCTGCCACATACACCCAGGCTGGCCACATACACCCAGGCTGGTGGGTTTGAACCTGGACCCAGGCCTGCTAAACAATAATGACCAACTACCAAAAAAAATAAAAAATAAAAAATCCAGGCATTGTGGCAGGCGCCTGTAGTCCCAGCTACTTGGGAGGCTGAGGCAAGAGAATCACTTAAGCCCAAGAGTTTGAGGTTGCTGTGAGCTGTGATGCCACGGCACTCTACCAAGGATGACATAGTGAGACTCTGTCTCAAAAAAAAAAGATCACTTGAGCCCAAAACACTGAGGTTGCTAT
Organism: Perodicticus potto; assembly: GCA_963574655.1. Classification (NCBI taxonomy): domain Eukaryota; kingdom Metazoa; phylum Chordata; class Mammalia; order Primates; family Lorisidae; genus Perodicticus; species Perodicticus potto. The sequence goes on from CAUYRH010044585.1 coordinate 7,479, forward strand.
AAGCTATGATGATTCCATGGCACTCTATGCAGGGCAACAGAGTAAAACTGTCTCAAAAAAATAAAATAAAATAAAACAAAAGAACATAAAAATAAAATAAAATAGTATCCTACTTCAAAAAAATACCATTTACATTTAACTACAAAAGCAAATGACATATTCATAACTTCCTTACATATCAAAGTTGTTATAGAGTTCAAATGAGATCAAGGATATAAAAGCATGTTATAAATTAAATTATACTATGTAATCGCATAGTGTTACTGATATAGCATTATATCTTAACATTCTCAATTTACTTACAAATGCAGTACTTTAGAGCTAAATGGGTCTTTAAAGATCCTTGTATCCAACCCTCTAATTTGAAGTTGATGACACTGAGATTGAGGGATGCAAAAGTGGCTCCTCAGGCTGAACAGATAGATGATGTAAAACCTGAGACTAGACAACAAGGTCCCTAACTCAAACCTCAGTGCTCCGTCCTTTACACTACACTGCTGATAATTCTTTCCTTGTTTTGGTGCAACTAATAAGAAGTCAAAGAGAGATATTAATTAGGAGCTTGGAGTTCAGATGAGCTTCCTTGGCCATAATTGGATAGGCATCTTTAATAATGTTGTTGGGGAGACTTGGAACTACAGTAGAACCTCTAAGTTGACTATCCAAGGGACTATAACAAATTGGTCAACATTCGAAGGTGGCCTTAGTACATGTGATGCATGGCCAGTCTATGAAAATTAGGTCAAATTAAAGAAACACTCAGTGTAAGGAGGTGGTCAGCTATGGAGGTTCCACCATACTTGGCAGCTTTTTGCAAAATGGGTCTTTCTGGTGGCTGCCTCAGCCCACTCCTGTAATGATAGGATTTTTCTTTAGCTAAAAAATGCTGAAGAAGGCAATAAAAGGACTCAGAGGGTAACATTCTCCTAAGCCTTAACTGGTATAAAGCAGAATTTACAGACTTTGAAAACTTACTTGGGTATGAATCTCAGCTTTCCATCATCGTGTGACCCTGAGCCTGTCCCTTAGCCAATATGAAGATGGGAACAAGAGGCATGGCAGAGACCTCCAAAAGCTCCCAATATTTGAACTCTCATTTTTCTTTAATAACAAACTCTGTTTTAGCTGGACACGTAACCAGCCAGAATAAAGAAGGCATTTCCTAGCCTCCTTTTCTACTAAGTGTGGCCCCAGGACAAAATCCTGGAAAACGGATTATAAATAGCAGTGTTGTGTGATAGTTCCTGGGAAGCTTCTTTAAGAAAGTGCCTACAAGTACACTGTGTCCTCTTCTTCATCCCTTCCTCTATCTTGACTCTTGGAAACTACATGTTACCATCAAGGACTATGAGGCAAGACCAGTCATTTACAACCACAAGGTAAAAAGAGTGTAGGTCTCCAACACTGGAGTGCTGTATCACCATGGGCCACATCACTAGACATTTATATGACAGAGGAATACTTTGCAGTCTTGTTGGGATCGTTGATATATTGAGATTTTTGCACTCACAACCTAACAGAAACCAACAAGGAAAACTATGAAGCTCATTTCATGAGGCTCATATTATCTTTCTATCAAAAACAGAACAAGCAAAGATCATTATAGGCCAATGTTGTTTATACACACAGATGCTCAAATCCTAAATAATCAGCAAACCTAGAGCAGCAATGTATAAAATATATAATACATCATGACCCCAGTAGGGCTAACAGTGAATTTACAGTAATATCATGATAGCCAAACATTACAAAGTTCATAAACATACCTTATCACATTAAAAAAACAAAAGATAAAATGTTCTACTATAATGTCAATAGATATAAAGAAAGTATCCAATGACATTTAACCCCCTTTCAGATTAAAAAATATTCATAAACCTAGGAATAGATGTATCCTTACTTTACCTTACCTTGCTAAAGGATACAGCAACCACATTCTTTAATAAGGGAAATTTAGAAACATTCCTAGCGTGGGTTCATCACTTTCATTCCATGATCAAATGGGTTGATACTCAAGAAGGATTGTAAGAATGTCTCTGAGGATGCCTCATCATCATAGTTGAACACACTGACGTGAATTGTCTTTCACTCTTCCCTTCCTGTCCTTCCCGTTCTAAGGTCATGGGAGTCTTAGCAATCACCAAGTCCAGTACCACCATTCCTATGCCTCTTTCATTAGAAGATAATATTGATCATCTTCAAGTTTTTATTAAGTCTTTTGTCAAGCCAGTTATGGCTTTCCATGTTTTTAACTTTGTAAGATAGCTTACAAAATAGGTAGGTAGAGGAGACAGACTTATGAAAGAAATGTTGTGGAAATAGTATTATACATTAAGTATTATTCAAGGCATGTAACTGGGGTTACAAACATGAATGAGAATTGTTCCCTACCATTAAGAAACATATACTGGGTGGTGCCTGTGGCTCAGCGAGTAGTTCGCTGGCCCCTTATACCGAGGGTGACGGGTTCAAACCCGGCCCTGACCCAATTGCAAAACAAAAAAATAGCCAGGCGTTGTGGCAGGTACCTGTAGTCCCAGCTACTTGGGAGGCTGAGGCAAGAGGATCGCCTAAGCCCAAGAGCTGGAAGTTGCTGTGAGCTGTGTGATGCCACAGCACTCTACCGAGGGCAATAAAGTGAGACTCTGCCACTTAAAAAAAAAATTAAAAAAAAAAAAAAGAAACATATGCTGTTGCAAGATAGACTTGATTCTTTTGACATATTCTTTGTCTCTGAAACATATAGATGGTCTGGTGGTAAATAACTAATAAATTTTTAGAGTAGATACTCAATTACCTTGTCGTGATCAAAGAATGAGGTAGAAGCAGGACTTCTGAAACAATGCAGCAATGATAAAATTGAACAAAACTGTCAAAAACAGCCATTTAATGACCTGGAAATTGACCAAAAGGACACAAAAGGCAACATTTCTTTTTCTAGAAAAACTAATGAAACTCTGATAAGAATAGTGACAGTCTGTATTATTTTAGCTTGGAGCTTCTTTCCAATTATTTATAATATTTTAATTGTTCTTTGGGGCTTTCTATGCAGTAGTCATATCTCCTGCAAATAATCAAGTTTTAGTTAGTCTTCTCCAGCATTTATGCCATTATTTTTCTTGTTATTCCACTAGATAGGACCTCCAGTGCAATGTTAAATATTAGTGGTGATAATGGGCATTCTTGTTTTTTCCCATTTTGTTTTGTTTTGTTTGTCTTGGGATTTGGGGGGGGTGGGTTTTGAGACAGAGTCTCACTATGTCACCCTGAGTAGAGTGCCGTGTCATCACAGCTCACAGCAACCTCAAACTCTTTGGATTAAAGCAATTCTCTTGCCTCAGCCTCCCAAGTAGCTAGGACTACAGGTGCCCTCCACAATGCCCAGCTATTTTTTTTTTTTTTGGTTGTAGTTGGTCACTGTTGTTTGGCAGGCCTGGCTGGATTCAAACCCACTAGCTCTGGTGTATGTGGCTGGCGCCCTAGCCACTGAGCTACAGGTGCCAAGCCGGGGCATTCAGGTTTTAAAGAAAATGTTTTAAATATTTTCTCATATAGCATGATGTTCACTGTAAATAAACATAATTACCCTTTCTCAAGTTAAAGGTATTTCTTTCTATTCCTTTTCACTAAGTTTTTAATCACCAATTTGTGTTGGATTTCATCTTTTCTTCATCTATTGATCACAGGATTTTTCTCCATCAATTTGTTGATGCCATGAATGATACTTATAGATTTTTCTAATATTTAACTTCTTTGCCCTCTCGGCATAAGGCCAACAGGGTCGTGGTGTATTTTCTTCTCATGTTCCATGAGTTTATTTGCTAGTTGTTTTATTTTTCATTTGTCGTCTACTTTCAAGTAGTGGAAAGTAGTGGTGCTTTCCCCAGATCATCACAGAATCCCATGGATATGTGTGTGTATGTGTGCATACTGCCCTGTCCCTTTCACAGATAACAGGACTGAGGACCCCTGTACCTCCCTCTGCCTGGAATGGGCCCCGAGTCTGCCACACTGGACCTTGGGCCCAAACCCCTCCCCCGTGTATGTGTCAAAGGAGCTGTAGGACGAGCCCCACAGCTACAGCCACTCACCTTTGTGCTCTCTGTCCTCCAGGTTCCCTTCTCCAACTGCAGCAGAGACTGCCTTGCAGGCACCAGGAAAGGGATAATTGAAGGGGAGCCCACCTGCTGCTTTGAGTGTGTGGAGTGTCCTGATGGAGAGTACAGTGATGAGACAGGTAAAGTGACAGCCCCTCTTGGGCACTGTGCATAGCTCAGTCCACTTTGGGGGCCTGGGGTCAGTGAAGCCCGTAGAAAGGCTGGGCTGTGACCGTGCTTAGCACAGTTCCTCATTAACACAGTTCCTTATTAGCAAGGGTATTATGAGCATTGCACCTTGTTGGCCACAGAGGGGGAACAGAAAAACAATGTTAGATGTCATTTTCATACCATAAAAGCTGAAAAGCAGACTCATTACACATCTTCCTCTTGCTTTGATACTGCTCTCCAATACTGTTTTCCTTTACTTAGACCTCAGCGGCCCTGAGTGCACAACATTCTGTCTGCTCTGAGCTTCAGAGTTATAGGCCATGATGAATTACATGCTGGGTGCCTGGCACATATGGAATTTGTTGTCTCATGTTTTTCCCGTGCCTCAGGTTCTTCTGAAGTGGAAATAATAGGCTGGGCGTGGTGGCTCACACCTGTAATCCTAGCACTCTGGGAGGCCAAGATGGGTGGGTCAGGAATTCACAATCAGCCTGAGCAAGAGTAAGACCCCATCTCTACTAAAAATAGAAAAAGCTAGATGGGCATCTTGGCAGGCACCTATAATCCCTGCCACTCAGGAAGCTGAGGCAGGAGGATCTCTTGAGCCCAGGGGTTTGAGGTTGCAGTGAGCTGGGCTGATGTAATGGCACTCTAGCCTAGGTAACAGAGCAAGACTCTGTCTCAAACAAAAAAGTGAAAGATAATTAAGCCTATCTTACAGAGTTTTGAAAATTAAATTAGCATTGGTAACGTACATGGTAAGTTCTAAATGTTTATTCAATCTGTGCCATATTAGAAGCACTCTAAATATAAACTATAATTGTTATTATTGTTATTTCATCCTCACCACATAATGAGGTTGTTGCTGCTTCCATTTTAAAAATGAGGAAACTGAGCCTCAACCAGGTTAAGGAGCCTGACCAAAAGCATGGCCAGGGTCCCGCCCAAATCTCTAACTGCAAAACCCAGGCTTCTTTCTCCTCTCCAAACTGCATACTGCTGGCGCATAGTTGAGATCCAGCAAACACTTACTGACTGAATGAGTCTGCAGTCTCCCTTATTGAAAAGCTGTGGATGTGGAGGGAGGAAAGCACAGGTCAGAGGCATGGAATACTCTGCTTTGATCTCAAGGCAGGGTCACCAGTGTGCAGAGTGGCCACCTGTCCAGCAAGGTTGCTCATTCTCTGCTGTAAACCATCAGCAGATGGTATTAAAGGAAGCAAAGGGAAAACAGTAGAACCATTCCATCAAAGGTATATGAAATTAAGTTTGTTATCAATTATGTTTGACAGTGTGAAAATTACAGTTTCATCAACAAAGAAAATAGAAAGTGACCAGATCCAATAACCTACTTCCCCTCACCACCACATTCACACTCACCAATTTTAGACTGTGCCCCACAGTAACTAACTCTTCCCCGGGACATTTTACAGATGCAAGTGCCTGTGACAAGTGCCCAGACGACTTCTGGTCCAATGAGAACCACACTTCCTGCATTGCCAAGGAGATTGAGTTTCTGTCGTGGACAGAGCCCTTCGGCATCGCACTCACCCTCTTCGCGGTGCTGGGCATTTTCCTGACAGCCTTCGTGCTGGGTGTGTTCATCAAATTCCGCAACACGCCCATCGTCAAGGCCACCAACCGCGAGCTCTCCTACCTCCTCCTCTTCTCCCTGCTCTGCTGCTTCTCCAGCTCGCTGTTCTTCATCGGGGAGCCCCAGGACTGGACGTGCCGCCTGCGCCAGCCGGCCTTTGGCATCAGCTTCGTGCTCTGCATCTCATGCATCTTGGTGAAAACCAACCGCGTCCTGCTGGTGTTCGAGGCCAAGATCCCCACCAGCTTCCACCGCAAGTGGTGGGGGCTCAACCTGCAGTTCCTGCTGGTTTTCCTCTGCACCTTCATGCAGATCGTCATCTGCGTGATCTGGCTCTACACCGCGCCCCCCTCCAGCTACCGCAACCACGAGCTGGAGGATGAGATCATCTTCATCACGTGCCACGAGGGCTCGCTCATGGCGCTGGGCTTCCTGATCGGCTACACCTGCCTGCTGGCCGCCATCTGCTTCTTCTTCGCCTTCAAGTCCCGGAAGCTGCCGGAGAACTTCAACGAGGCCAAGTTCATCACCTTCAGCATGCTCATCTTCTTCATCGTCTGGATCTCCTTCATCCCAGCCTACGCCAGCACGTACGGCAAGTTCGTGTCCGCTGTGGAGGTGATCGCCATCCTGGCGGCCAGCTTTGGCCTGCTGGCCTGCATCTTCTTCAACAAGATCTACATCATTCTCTTCAAGCCGTCCCGCAACACCATCGAGGAGGTGCGCTGCAGCACCGCCGCCCACGCGTTCAAGGTGGCTGCCCGCGCCACGCTGCGCCGCAGCAACGTCTCCCGCAAGCGCTCCAGCAGCCTCGGGGGCTCCACGGGGTCCACGCCCTCCTCCTCCATCAGCAGCAAGAGCAACAGCGAAGACCCTTTCCCGCAGCCCGAGAGGCAGAAGCAGCAGCCGCCGCCGGCGCTGACCCCGCAGGAGCAGCAGCCGCCGCCGCCACAGCCGCAGCCGCGATGCAAGCAGAAGGTCATCTTCGGCAGTGGCACAGTCACCTTCTCGCTGAGCTTCGATGAGCCGCAGAAGAATGCCCCAGCGCACAGCAATTCTACACACCAGAACTCCTTGGAGGGCCAGAAGAACAACGACGCCCTGACCAGACACCAGGCCTTACTCCCGCTGCAGTGCGGGGACACAGACCCGGAACTGACTATCCAGGAGACAGGCCTGCAAGGGCCTGGGGGTGGGGACCACCAGCGAGAGAGGGAGGACCCTGAGGAGGTGTCCCCAGCACTCGTAGTGTCCAATTCACGGAGCTTTGTCATTAGCGGAGGAGGCAGCACTGTCACAGAAAACGTACTGCATCTGTAAAGGGACGGAGAGGCGGGTCTAGTGAGGACACGGAGAGGTTTCTCAGGCTCACGGGGAAGAGGAATCATCCCTGGTTGCTTTCTCCTGAGGAAGGAGGGACAATGAACACATCAAATGCCCCTGTCTTAAATGACAGTGAGTCGACGAATGTTCCTTTTAAAATTAAAAAAAGGAGAGCCATGTGTTTCTGTGGTTGTATTTGTCAAAGCACGGGAGAAGGTCACAGTCGGATTTGCTGTTCACCCACATCCAGTGTCTCTTATCTGTTCTCTCCTGCCCAGCAGCTCAGAGGTGAAACCACGGATACCTACCCACGCCCTCCCTCCTTCCTTTTTTTTTTCTTTAATATTGAAATGCCTGCCCTGAAAATCATGGACAGCCTGGTCTAGAGACAGAAGTATGCAGACTGATAGGAAACGAGGTTTGCCACCACCAGAGTCTAAAAGACAGAATGTCACCAGTGCTGTGCAAAGCCTTGACAGTGGAGAGAACTTTAAATGCTCAAAATGTAAAAAGAACGTGTCTCCTCCTATTTATGAAAACCCTGAGATATTTGGTCGCCCACCTCCTGCTCCTGTCATCTGACATCAGAAGGTCTGCATCCTTCCTTACCATACGTCTGGTTTTGTCTAAGATGTGATAGTGATGCCATGTTTAGGTTCCAGGATCACAAAAATCACCTCAAATTGTTGGGAAGGGACTGCATAAACCAATGAGTTGTATCTATAATTAATATTGCTATGTGTAGCTTCATCTTTAAGAAAATGCTTCTCTTGTAATAGTCCATGGACAATATAAATTGAAAAAAAAAGTCACAGTCTGGTTTATATAAGGCAGTATTATTGAGCACCATTTCCTTCCCATCCCACCACCCTCACCCACATAAGCTGAGCCTAATGTGAGTTCTTTTAGGGTTTGAAGTATTCAGAAGCTCCCTCCACTTCTGCCCCAAAGGATTCCTGAAGCCAGATCCACACCTGTCCCTGTGGAGAATGACCTCCCATGAGCTCTCCATGTGGTTTCAAGAGAGCAACCCCCCCTCACACACAAATTCCAGGGCTATGTCCCTTCCAGCAGTGGTGTTCAGAAGACATTGCTGGGGAGTCAGGCTCTGGAGCCAAAGACAGTGAGGTTCAAGCCCTGGGTTGGTCACCCACAAGCTGGGTGAGCATAGGCAGGGAACTTTAGCCTCTCTAAGACCCAGCTTCTTTGTCTCTAAGAAGAGTTCAGAGTTCTTACATGGATTAAATGAGAAAATGTATGTAAAGTGCTTTAGCACAGTGCCCAGCATATAATGAGCACTCAATAAACATTAGTTAATATTATTACTGATATATTACAATGATTGTTTTTTCACTTGCTTAGTATACAAAATAAAACTTATTTATTAAGCATTCGGATTTTAATGACTAGCCCATTGATCACAATAGCTCTTTCCATAATAAGCCCAGTACAAGGGACAGTCCTGGTAATCCCTGGTAATATTGGCTCACGGGGAGGAAGTCAGAAACTCAGCTCCCCCAGTGGCCCAATGTCCTGACCTCCAGCTTCAAGGAAGACCACCGTCAGTCTGGCCAGGGTTTCCCAGATCACTCTAAATACTACTCTATGCCGAAGCCAGACTACATTTTAATCTACATGAGGTCTCGACTTTTATAGCTTTTGGTGACTTCTTTCCTGACCACTTTCTTCCAAAGGGCTGCCTAGTCATGACTTTCAGGGTAACCTGTTGACATGATAGTTGTTAAGATTATGATGAAAAATCATTAGGGGGTACCACATGGGAGTGCAAGTGGAAGGCAGTGGGTGGCCACCCAGGACAACCCTGGTGAGGGACCTATTCCCCCCGCCAAGAAGGATGCCAGCCTCTAGCCCCACCTGTTGTCCCCTTTGAGCACATCTCTGAGCAAGGCACAGAGCTGAGAGGATTTATATTGAACATTTCATTTGGTCTTGGAAAAACAAAAAGCTGAAAGCGTGATGACTTCAAATAGCCATGAGAAAACAGCCTCATACCTCACCTCCCCTCAGCCAAGCCTAGAGTAGAGAGGCCAGGCAGCCTCCCTATGGGAGAGGTGTTCAAGGAATGGGCCTCGCCTGGGCTATCCAAGCCTCACATTGAAAAAAAAAGAGAAAACAACCTCAACAAAATGCCACCTGCAGGCAGCGCCTGTGGCTCAAGGTGTAGGGCACCGGCCCTGTAGGCCGGAGGTGGCGGATTCAAACCCAGCCCTGGCCAAAAACTGCAAACAAAAAAAAAATGTCACCTGCTCATCCTTCTGGGGTTTGATGTCAATGCACACATTACCCAACTAGCTGATGTGAAGGAGAATGAGCCTCTGTGGAAAAGGCAGAAATACTCACAGCATTTACATTGAGCTCTATGTCAACAAGGTGCAAGAGAATTCATGGAAGCCAGCAAGTTTCCAGGGCACCAGAGAAGAAACGGCATGCAATATCCAAACTTGTGTAGACTTTTGTGGTGGGCAGAATAATGGTTGCCCAAAGATTCCCATATCCTAATCTCCGCAACCTATGATTATGTTGTTACATGCATGGCAAGGGTGAAATAAAGTGGCAAATGGAAGATTGCTAATCATCTGACCTTGAGATAGGAAGATTATCCTGAATTATCCAGCAGGACCCAGTATAATCACAAGGGTCCTTCAATGTGGAAGGAGGAAGCAGAAGAATCTGTTGTAGTGACACAGTGTGAGAAGGACTCCATCATCCATTGCTGCCTTTTCATATGGAAGGGGGGCCATGAGCCAAGGATGCAGGAAGCTTCTAGAAACTGGAAAAAGCAAGAAAGTTGGTTTTCCCCCTAAAACTTCCAGAAGAGAATGCAGCCAGCCCTGTCATCACCTTGATTTTAGCCCTGTGAGGCCCTTTTTGATAACTATAAGATAATAAATTTGGGTTGTTTTAAGCCACTATGTGGTAATTTGTTTCAGCCAACAGGAAAAAAATACATTTTTATTGTCATCTCCTTCCCTGAGCTCTGGCAGCTCAGAGCCACAGGCCAGGACATCTCTCCCATGCTCTCTGTGGTGCTCTTCCCTCCACCTACCTCACCAGTTTTCCTCCCAAAAGAAAGTTCTGACCAATACTGTATTCCTCCAGATCTGCTGGGAAACATGTATGCCTTATGCTCTAAGTCTCATCCAGCTTTGGCTTATAGAAAATGATCAACCTGGGCAGCACCTGTGGCTCAGTGGGTAGGGCACAGGCCCCATATATTGAGGGTAGCAGGTTCAAACCCAGTCCTGACCAAACTGCAACAAAAAAATAGCTGGGCATTGTGTCAGCTGCCTGTAGTCCCAGCTCCTTAGGAGGCTGAGGCAAGAGAATCACCTAAGCCCAGGAGTTGGAGGTTGCTGTGAGTTGTGTGATGCCATGGCACTCTACCAAGGGTGATAAAGTGACACTCTGTCTCTACAAAAAAAAAAAAAAAGAAGAAGAAGAAGAAAGAAAATGATCAACCATGTTGTCTCAATCTATTATCTGTTTGTAGCAAAAACCTGAAAAACAATGGCATCAGCAAACTAGTATTTGCTTTTCTCTTGTATAAAAGAAGTCAGAAGGTAAACATATGGTCACCTTTTAGTTACCTTTTTTTTTAAGATTCCTTAGGATTCATTGACAATGGAAAACTGCTTATATTTCTTTTGAAAATAAAATGGAATTGATAGTTAAAAGAATTTATATTCAAATGAAAGTTTCCTAGAAGATCTTAAGAATTTATGTTGAATATTTATGTCAGAATAGACAATTAGCACATAATATTATCACTCTGAAAATCCCAATGGTTGTCACAAGTGATCTAATTGCATTAATTTAGATTTGGGGGACTTTGGGGCTGTTCTACCTCTGCCTTCCAAAAGTTACACTTTGGGATAATGTTTTCTGTCCTTTTGAAGTCACATAGCTTTGGGAGCTAGAGTTTCCATTAGCTCATTGCCTGCATTTGAAATCATTAGTGCTGGAAGAACAAGGAAACATCATTAAGGGGTGCTGGTTAATCCCTGGAGGAAGTGGGCCTCATTTGTCTACACCTGGCTGGTCTTTTTAGGAGTCCACTGGAGACAAAAGTGGTTTGAAATTGGGGTAGGTGGGAGGAAGTTGTAGTGAGGTCACAGGTCTCTGGAAAACCCTGGATTTCCTGACCCAGATCATGGAAAACACTAAAGGTTGGATGAGAATTCTGAATGCACTTCAATATTATGTGGAGGGGTCAGGGATATACAGACAGAAGGGATAGGGTCAATCCCAGGAACAAAAGTGCATTCCAAGGATAAGAAGAGTTTAGCCTCAAAGAAAACTGCTCAGCAAGTGGTAAGAGAACTGGAGAACTGCTGTTGAAGGCATAAAGGGACAGCAAACTAGAAAGAACCAGCATGAAGGTGCATCTGGGAACTAAAAAGACAGCTGCACCTCAAGCACCAGGAGGGGCCAGGTGACATTTTCCTCTGTTGGAGTGACCACCACATCCCTCCAATCTCCTGAGCTCTGCTTAAGAGTGGAAGACACATGGAGTAGAAACAAACAGAGGTGCCTATTCTTATCAAGAGCTGGACTGGAAGAAAGACTGAGGGAGTCATTGAAATACATCACAGGCTGCCTTTGAGAGTTGGGCATCAGCCATCTGGATAACTAGCTCAAACAGGAGGTTGCAACAAGTAAAATCAGTGAACTCTGGGACTAAAGGCCCAGCACATGGAGGGAAGATACTTTCAAGTTTAGTGAAAATAGGTAAGAGATCAAAGCTCAAGAACAACCTTTGGGTCAGAACAGGATTTAATCCCTGACAAAAGCATCAGGAAGTATTTTTAAAAGAATGGTCTTCTTCCTTGACATCAACCCAAAGATGTGGTTATTGCTCAACACATCCTGATTTTTTTTAATATATTTTGTTTCTATCTGACCTGAGCCAACACTCACATTATAAACAGAAATTGCTGCTTGGTGGTGGACTAATAGATTATCTTTTCTGCTTCTTTAGCATTTTCAAAATTCTTCCCAAGAGAATAATAAAGAATATAATTTAAGCATGTGGACAAATTTTATCTTATTTTTTTTTACTTTGTCTTCTTTTTTCCATTTTTTATTTTTTATTTTTTTTTTATTAAGTCATATACACATAGATCATGAATACATTTATGCATATGTGGGGTACAATGTGTTGATTTTTTTTTTATACAATCTAACATGGTTACATCAAACCAATCAACAAACACACCTATAGAGCATATTGCAAGGGTACAAGTGAAATCTGTCAAGTGTAGTGTTATAAGCCAACAGCCCCCCAAAAGACCCAGGTCTTTCTCAGCCTTGGTCTCCACACATCTCCAACCCCCCCCTTGGGTTAATTCTGAGAACAGAATGGGGAAGTTCTCTGAGTTCCCAAAGAACAATGGTGAAAACTCACTCAAGCAGAGTTTCCCAGGTTACTGAGTTTCCCAAGCTACTGAGTCTCCCAAGCCAAGTTAGTCCTCATGCCAAATGCCATGATGCAACCCCCTTTGCCAGCCCCCTGACTGTAACCTCGCCCTATAACCAGCCACGTTCTGCTTTTGTACATGCTTGCTTTGCCACATCAGCACAAAAAGGAGTATAAAAATCAGCCTATATTGCACTTAGGGGCCATTTGCCCTTTGGGGCAGCGGTCCACCTGCACAGATGTAAATAAATCACCACCTAATTTGTACCTAAAATGGAGTCCATATTTTTCTTATGGGTGGCCACAGTTATAACAGTAGAACATAAATGTCTTAACACAATAATCAAGTAAATGTAACCAAATTTTAAATAGATAAGCGTACTATATTAGATGAGAATCATCATAGGTCAGTTGCCTTTCCTGTAGTTCTTCTAGAGCTGTAGTTAGCCCCAGACTTAGGGAACCTTTTAATTTCTTTTGTTTACTATTCTTTACAGACTGAGTATATAGACTAGTGGAAAATCAGGAAAAGAATTCTAAGCAGGATAACAGATAAGTTATGTCTTTGGCTGGGCAAAGTGGCTCATGCCTGTTATCTGAGGCAGAAGTCGATAGATTGCTTGAGATCAGGAATTTGAGACCAGCATGAGCAAGAGTGAGACCCTGCCTCTTCTAAAAATAGAAAAACTACCTGGGCATTGTGGTACATGCCTGTAATCCCAGTACTCAGGAGGCTGAGGCAAGAGGATTGTTTGAGCCCAAGAGTTTGAAGTTGCTATAAGCTATGACACCACGGCACTGTAGCCTGGGGCAACAAAGTGAAACTCTTGTCTCAAAAAAAAAAAAAGTTACATGTCCGTGGATGAGGCACTCAATGTTTCCTTGCCTTAGTTTCCTATGTAAAGTAGATATACTATTACCTGCCATAGTTACCAGCTATGGTTATTCACCAAATAAAATAACATGTAAAAGTATAAATAATCATTAAAACCACAGATAACTAAAGTTTAGAGGGTTTGCTTTTGAATACTAAGGAAGGGCCAGGGAAGTCAAAGACTTCTTAGCTGCACTGCAGACAATAGAATCCAACCTAACTAGTCGAGCAGAAAGGGATTTGTTCTAGGGTGTTAGGGAGCTTATAAAATGTGGGTGGTCCAGTGATCCAAACTTGGATACTACACAATCAGGAACAATTACTTCATCCAGGAGAAAAACCTAATCCCTCCATGGGGTTGTTTGGCAAAACCTTACTACCTATCCTGCCTTCTACTTAGCACCAAGACAAGGACAACCAGATACTAGAAAACTGCATTGCAGCTGGGGGAACCAACCCCCCCTGCCCAAAGGCCCCCAGCATGTGTTTGGCCCCGCTCACATCAACCTTCCAAGTCTCACATCAGTCACTTGCAGAGCCCTAACTGCCAAGGATCTAGAAAGGTAGCTTTTGCTTCCCACACTCTTCAGTGGAGGAAGACTTGCTGGAAGAAGTTCACGGCAGGTGCTGAATGAGCTGGTCCTCAGTATCTACCACCCAAAAATACAAAATGAAAAACATGCTCTCCTGAGAAATCCCAAGGTAAATAGGATTCCTTTTCATCTTAACAGCTGCAGTAGATCCATAAGATATTGTGCTGAAGACTGAGCTGCAGCTGGGATTTGGTCACGAAGGAGAACTGGCAGGCAAAGTGGATAGAGAGAGCAGGAGAGGACACTGCAGAGAGGGCAGGATGGGCATATTTTGTTATAAGGCCTTTAGTACTACTTGACTTTTTCAATAATATGCGTACGTTTGTGTGTGTGTGTCCCTTTGTCTGTGTGTGTTTCAAAACTATTTAATAGCCTGGAGAAAAATATATAATTGTTTAACATTAGTTATTTCTGGATGTTAGAATTATGACTGATTTTTATTTTCTTTTTGGTATTTTTCTGGATTTTTTTACCTTAATTTCTCTCTGTGAACATGATTTATAGTAAAACAAGAAAAAAATCTGTCACATAGGTTCTCATATGCCATAATTTCTGTTCTTTTTTTTCCCCCTAGGTTTTTATTTGGGAATAAGTTCAGACTTAAAGTAAATTCACAAAAGCAAAAGTAATACAAAGACTGTCCAGATTCACTTATCTTTAACACCTTACCCTATTTGCTTTGTCCTTTGTGCCATGATCATTTAATAAATATGAAGCACACTGAAGTACTTGTGGGTGAAATCATATAATTGTTATCAAAAGGCAAAGGGGTTTGGCCTAGGTCCAGTTACTACTGCACAATTAGCCTGGGTCTAATTACTGAGACAACAAGGGTTAACAAGGAAGAAAGGAATTTTTAATACAAAAGACATCTTGGGCAGTGCCTGTGGCTCAAAGGAGTAGGGCGCCAACCCCACAGGTTCAAACCCAGCCCCGCCAAAAAAAACTGCAAAAAAAAAAAAAAGGACATCTTGCCAGAGGAACAGAAGAAGCTGCCTCAGGTCCAGCCCTCCAATTAACAGAGATCATAGGCTTTTTGAGGATGGGCCACATGCCATAAGGGAAAGGATACTGAGTACTGGCCAGGACACATACTCGGGGGCCTTCAGAATCTCATCTCCTTTGTCTTACAAAAAATCCACCATTTCTGGGAAACAACTCAAAAAGTAAAGTAGTTAGTTAAGAGAGAAGATAATAAAAAATATAGGAACCATTGAAATTTGTTCATGGAGCTGATTATATAATGTCTGGGATTTGCATTAAAATACTACAATGGGAACTGGGCACGGTGAGACTGGGGAGAGAAGACTTCAGGCATCTCTGGCTGGTGGGATCTGCCCAGAAACATCCCTTTGGGGACACAAGGAGACAGCATGAGACTTCTGGATGCCCTGAGGAAGGCAAAAGTGGTGGAGATCTGGCAAGTGGTTGCGTGTGTTTGTTCAGTCTAATCCTGCCGGCAGCTGTGGGAGTAGCAGCAGAGAGACTGCAAGCTGGAAAGGCCTTACCTATGAGCTATTTGGGTTTCTCTTGGACTTAGCTCTTGGTTGAACTGCCTTGGGAGAACTTGGGCAAGACTGTGGAGGTCTTTGACTTTTGTCTGGGTCCCCAGACTGGACCACTGAGCCAGACAGAGCTACCAGTGTTTGGTTGTGGGCTGTGTGGAGCCATTGTGGGAGAATTGTCCTGGCAAGCTCCACCCTCAGGGTAGCAGAACAAGCATCGGGAGGGAGCTAGTAATCTAGTAACTGAGCAGCCAAAAGGCGGGGACTGAGACACCTTGCAGCCTTACCCTCAGGGGCATAGGGTGAGACCAGTTTTGGCACACTGGGTAAGTGGATAGCCACTTAAGGAGTGATCCCAGCCACAAGCACTTTCCTGGGAAAGCTTCTGCTTAGCCCAAGTTAGCAATTTAAAGTGCTTTCTAAGCAAGCTGAGGAAGATTTAAGCTCTCCACCCTACGGAGTTTGAGGAATCATTAGAGGCCTCCGGTCTCCATTTTGTACAGCCATATCAACATTGTGACTAACATATCATACCCCAGAAGATCACCTCATGCCCAGACAATATCAGCAAGATATATATACTGCCTTTTTTTTGG